>JACEIK010002069.1:197040-215272 GCA_018107945.1 Datura stramonium | reverse complement strand
TGACACTACATGTCCCAAGAATGCAACTAAATTCAGCCAGAACTCACATTTGCTGAACTTGGCGTATAGCTGGTTATCCTTGAGGGTCTGGAGTGCCACCCTCAGGTGTGCGGCATGCTCATCCTTTCTCCTAGAGTATATTAATATGTCGTCAATGAACACGATCACGAACATATCCAAATATGCCTTGAATACCCTATTCATCAGATCCATAAAAGCTGTAGGGGCATTGGTTAGTCCAAAAGACATAACAATGAATTCATAATAGCCATATCAAGTCCTGAAAGCAGTCTTCGGGATGTCACTCTCCCGAACCCTGAGTTGGTGATACCCGAACCTGAGATCTATCTTGGAGAAATATTTGGCACCATGAAGCTGATCGAATAGGTCATCAATCCTGGGTAAAGGGTATCTATTCTTGATAGTAACCTTGTTCAATTTCCTATAGTCAATACACATCCGAAGAGAAACATCTTTCTTCCGAACGAACAATACTGAGGCACCCCATGGAGACTTACACGGTCTAATGAAGCCCTAATCCAGCAAGTCCTTCAGCTTCTCCTTTAACTCTTTTAGCTTTATTGGGGCCATTCAGTAAGGAGGAATCGATATGGGTTGTGTGTCGGGTAAAAGATCAATCTCGAAATCAATCTCCCTCTAAGGAGGAGCACTTGGTAGGTCATTTGGGAATACCTCAGGATACTTACATACCACGGGGCCTGAATGAATGTTTGGGGTCTCGGACGTGGCATCCTTAACCCTAACCAAATGGTAAATACAACCCTTGGAAATCATTTTTTAGGCCTTGAGATAGGAGATAAAGCGGCGTACAACTACCACTAAACTTTCCCTCCATTCTAAAACTGGCTCGCATGGAAACTGGAACTCCACCGCTCAGGTTCTACAGTTAATAGAAGCATACCATGCAAACAACCAATCCATGCCAAAAATAATGTCAAAATCAGTCATAGCCAATTCTACTAGGTCTGCGGAGGTAACCTTATGCAATATCGTAATGGGGCAACCTCTATATACCGGCCTCGCTACTACTGAATCCCCAATCGGAGTAGACACACAAAATGGTTCTAACAAAGTTTCAAGACTGACCCCAAAGTGACCAGCAATGTAAGGTCTCACAGAAGAAAGTGTAGCTCCCGGATCTAACAAACCATAAGCGTCAATATAAAAGACTCGCAACATACCCATAACCACATCGGGAGAAATCTCCTACTCCTGTCAAGAGCCAAGTGCATAAAACCGATTATGGCGCTGACTACCAGTTCGACCAGCCTAAGTACCTTGTTGAGAAGGACGTGTCACTGGAACTGCTGAACTAGCTATTGAAGTGTGGGCTCCACCATCTCCTGACCTAGCTGCGAGGCAATCCCAGAGTCTATGTACAGGTTTGCCGACCCTAAACAAGCATCTGAGCCCACCAAGAATTTCCCTGGGTGATTCTTGCCACAATTAGCACAAGATGGAAAAGTGTGCTCCGTATGCATGTTATTCTGACCCCTCGAACCTGAGGCCCTGCTCCTCTGATCATCCTGAGGCCTGGATGGGGTACTGGATGAAGATGGTGCTAATGTAATGGCCTTGTGCTGGGACTGCTGGTGAGGCCCATACCCTGGCCTCGACTGGGAGAACCTATTACTATCAACTCTGGCCCTCTTAACCTCCCTCTGCCTCATATGAGCTACCTCCATCTACTGGGCATAGAGGACTATCCGTGGGTAGTCCTTATCCTGATGAAGCATGGTTGTTTTGAAGTCCCTGTCCTGATACTCGGCTACTCCCTGCACGAATCTGCTCACCCGTGCCCTCTGTTCCATCACTAGCTCTGGGGTATATTTTGACAGGCGAGTGAACTCAAGTGAATACTCTAGCACCGTCATCTTTCCCTGTTTGAGGTTAAGAAACTCGGCTACTTTCAATTCCCTCATCTACCGAGGGAAAAAATTGTCGAGGAAGGCGATCCGGAACTCATTCAAGCCGATAAGACCCGCTCCTGCTGCCCTGTTGTCCCTCTATTACTTGTACCAAATATAAGCGACCTCCTTTAGTTGATAAAAGGCCAAATCAACACACTCCTTATTTTTCACTCCCATGACCAGAGTGACCTTCAAGATCCCTTCAATGAACTCGTGTGGATCCTTATCTACCCTTGATCCCGTGAATTCAGGAGGGTTTATCCTCAAGAAGTCTCCAATCCGGGCCGCCGCAGTGTTACCATTCTTTGGTACATGTGGAACGACCTGCTAGTTTACCTTAATGATCAAGGCCTGTGACAACATCTGAATAGCTGTCCTAAACTCGGCGTGGGCAGCAAGCTCTGGTGCCTGGGGCTCCTGAACAGGTAGGGCTTACTGACACCCGTTATCATGGCCACCCTCGTGGCCTTCATCATTTCTGTTCCTCCTTCCGTTTATTCTTTTGGGAGCCATAATTTTCTGCAATTGCAAATAGCAAAAATCAGAAGGATGGAGAGATTTTTCACCGCACGGCATAGATCATGAAAAAATGGAACATTTCCTAACACATTTAGTAGCCTCTTCGTCATAAGTGTGGCGTGCTTCATACCCATGAAAAAGAATCCAGCTGACGCGACTTTCAGACTCCTTAGGAACATCTGAACCTATTGTTATTATACCAAGTTTGTCACGACCCGAGAGTACACCCGGATCGTAGACAAAGCAGAAGGAGCCCTGAAAGACTCCAAGTCAACCCATGGATTGAGCATATCTCTAATTCATACGCATAAAAGAGAAAGCTTAACTTAATAGTCATGAACTAACTGAAAATCGTGACATGAGATATAAGAAACAACATTACAAGACCCAAACATAAACAGCTGAATACTACCCATAGGTCTGAAAGCCTCTAATAATAATAGACGAGTTGAAGGGACAAGACCCCACCTAACCCAAACATTCTGAAAAAAAAGGTAAATAAGGTCCGAACATGAAACCCTCGAATAATGAGGACTCACCACTGGAAGCTGAGAGAAAAATTGAGCACAAGCTAGGAACGATGCTGAACCTACCAACCGGATCCTAAAAATATGTGGGTCTGTACTTGGATGGTACTTAGTATGTAAGGTATGCGAAACAATGCTAAAAACATAAAAGTTATAGGAGTGGGAACATCATGATCATAAGACAGAAAATGTAAGTATATCGTAAAGCTCAATACATCCAAAATATTCGTAAACCTGTCATAGTCATAACATGTGAGATGACATTTCATAAAACATAACTTGAGCCAAAAGAACATAATCATGCATACCGTAAAACCATGAGGAACAATGGGAGATTTCTATAACCGACATACCACTTATGAGCACACATGGAGCCCAACCTGTAAGCCTAGTCGGGAAGCCGTTCATACCTTGCCAAGGGTATGAACCATGAAGGCGGTATATCACTCATTAAGAACCCTTAGGGCATAGGTGACAGGCACTGAGGCGGTCCGAAATATAACCTACGGTGGCAAGTAGTTCTATGATTCGGAGCGTAACCTAGGCCCCGAACCTACTCGGTGTTACGTACTACTCCAACAACACGCAACGTGCTCATAAAATTCATACATGACATGCATGGATAGTTAAATCATGATATTCATAACATGCTTTAAAATTCGTAATACTAGCCATGGAATTGGGCCCGTGGAAAGGCAAAAATCATAGTTCATCAATCGTAAGCGGCATGTGGGCATTGACCATAATTTCCATCATATTCGAAATGCTTAAAATTATAGGAAACACGATCATAATAACATGAGTAATTTAAAATATGTTTAAAATTCAAAAGTTCATATCATGCTTGAGAAACTACCATAACCATGAATTTCACTAAAAACCTCATGATTTGGGCACATGTGCTTTTAGGGATTAAATCATCAAATATTGAATTAAATAAGTGAAAGAAGCCCAATGATTCAAACCCATGATTTTAGACATACTACAACATTCTCATATAGATTTTTGAGGAAACATGCATTTGTGTTATGACCCATAAAGAGTTGGTAACTTAAACATAGAGTTAGGGATTAATTGGGCATGGGTAGGGACTAAATTACCCATTCAAACCCCACATACCTGGAATTTCGTGATTCTTATCTCCCTTGAAGAATCCTCCGTGGAAACTTGAAGAATTGAAGAACACTTGAACCTCCTCCTACTCCCTTCTATTGTTCAAGCAAATACCAAATGAGACTTTGCATTAGTTTTTCCTCCTTAAAAGACCCTTTCCCAACCTCAAAATGAAATAGTTTAGGTCTTAGGAGCGTAGGAAATTATGAGAAGGCCCTTACTAATTCGCAGGAATAAATTGCCAAGTGACCCTAACGGGTGACCTGATGACTCGTCAGGCCGAACAACAACTCGTCGGGTTGCCCATCAAGTAAACTGGACATCAGGTCGACTGGGCTCATAACGGGTGACTCAACGACTCGTCACAAGTGACCACGAGTTGTGGTCACCTTCCGTCAAGTACGCTGCCTTATCCTTACTTAAATCCTAAACCTTACCCCACTGTGGACCTGACGACTCTTGGTGGCTAACCACGAGTCGTTTCCATGCCTGTGGGGACCTAACCTCCTCAGCTCAGTCCAACCTTCCCACGAGCCACCTGATGACTCGTGAGGTCTCCTGACAAGTCGTCTAACGACTCGTCCTGCACTGCTGCAACATTTCAAGATTTTTCCCCGTTTGACTCCCGGATCTGATCCTTGGGTCCAAGGGGTATAACACATACTCTCCAACTTTAAAGGTCCAGCATCACCCTACCAAGCCTTTAGAGGGATATAAAGTCCTGTGTGGTCATTTATCTAACCATCATTTTTCCTCTAATCACCTTCCCACTCTTAGCCTCTGCTCCTATCCTTGTAACCATTTTTGTTGTAATTTTCCGTGTACTAGTTTTGACATAGACTTTTTGAGCCTCGGGGCCAAGTTTCTTGACTAGATCCTTGGGAGTTAGCCTGAAACCTGCCACCTGATTAACCAAGAAGTTAGCCTCCTCCTCGAAATTAGAGTGCTCAAACCCTATTCCTGACCTTGTGCTCCTACTACATTGACCTTTAGTGCTCCTGAACCCATGATATGTTTCATGAGTAGGTATATAGATGTTCGCATCTGAGCTAATTCCTATTCACACTCCTCCTCCCTCCTATATTTCTTTGTCGTCATCCCAATAGCATAACTACCTGCAGCTTCATCAGCTTCTCTAGTGTGCCGGGCCCTGTTTGTCTTAGTAACTCGATCTAGTACGGTGACTTCTTCCACCCACGAGTGTCTCATCAATTCTCCAACTACCACTATATCTTCTACAACCTTTATGCTATTGTTCAGAGACCTGTAAAAAGTTTCCATCAAGCTGTCATTAGGAATTTTGTGATTCGGGCACTTGGTCAGCTTCTTGTTGAACCTAAGCTATGCCTCATGAAGTGCCACTGTCTTGAGTTGTCAGAAGTTGTACATATTATCTTTGAGTTGAAGCATTCTAGATGGTGAGGAGAATCTTTCTAGAAAGGCCTGTTTCAACTCCCTCCAGTTTGTGATAGAGTCGTTTGGCATCTCTAACAACCATATAGTAGCCTCACCAGATAGGGAGAATAGATGGAGCCTTGTTCTGATAGAATCTTGGCTCACTCCTGGAAACCTGTAAGCCTTTCAATTACCCACAAAGTTCATCAAGTGAAGGTTTGTTACTATAAAACACACCCTTCATATTAAGCAACTTGATCATTGTGCTAGTGATATTGAATTTTCCACAGTAGGAAAAAGTGGGGGTACAATAGGTCCTATTGACCCATATTCATTAATATCCGGCTCCTCATAATCATCAAAGTGAAGAGCATATCTATGGAACTGGTGTGGATCACAACCTCTGTTCCACCTTCTGTTCTGACCAGCATTTTTAACCTCTTCCTGGGCATCATTTTCCTCTTACAGAGAAGCTTGTTGGGATAACTTAACCTGATAGGGCTCATTAGCTCGATGAGCTTTAGCCACCAACCTAGCCTTTATCTGTTCTAGTGTCTCCAAACCAGCCATTCTTCGCAGTGTTCTTTCAAGCTCTTGGTCAATATTGACTAGAGGATTTTCGCTACTCCGCGTACTTGGCAATCACTAGGCCATAATCCATGTAAATACAAAAAAAGGAAAACATAAATGAGTAAATAATTATTAGCAGTTAAGAAAAAGAAATTAATCTAATCTTAAGCCGTATTCCACGTCAATAGCGCTATTTTTGATAATGCTCAAGTTACACCACTAAATAAGTATGATGTGGACGTTACTAATAAAGAACCCAACTAAGGTTGGGGTCGATCCCATAGGGAATATGGTAAAGATATAGACTAATTCTAATATTCACACTTTTAGTTCAATTATTTCCTGAAGAGGGATTTTAAATAAAGTAACAGTATTGTAAACCGTAGTTTTGATCAATAGTTATGTAGTTCACCAGGGAAATATTTCTCATGGCTTCCTAACTAGGTAAGATTATTACACTCGTGATCTATCCCAATACTTAGCCAGCAAAACTAATAAATTAGGTTCATCTAAACGACTTATTCATCCCTATTATATCACTCTTCACAATCACCCAGTTAGGACTAATGAGTGATTTCTCTTTAACCTTTATCAATAGATCCAAACAAACTCTCTTGCGACTGCAACTCAAGCTATTCAATGAAACTTAATTTCAAGACTTCATAGTTCTTTTTCTTCCTAATCTCTACTTCTCTATGTTAAAGAAAGAAGAGAATTCAAGCTAGCCGTAACGTTGCACAACATTAAGAAAAATTAAACATGAAGAGAAGAACAATACATTCATTCATATTGGTTTATAATTACTTTGTTAACCCTAGTTTTTTATTCCACCATGGTTCCCACAACCTTAGTTGTGGAGGCTTTAGTTATTCATGATTGCAATAATAAATTAGATTTTATAGAAGGAAACATAATTGAAGGCTTACAATATTAATGAAAGAAGAACCCAAGAGTTATTAATAGACTATTTGCTCTCAAGTTAGGAAACCTAAAAAATATGATTAAAATTGAAAAGTATCATCCTCTATTAAGGAAAATAACCTAGAAGTATTGATACAATTAATGAGGTCCTTTCCTAATTTACCAAGGATTATGTTACCGAGTTGTCCTACAGTCAACAACTTCTGTCTTCTCAGTTATTGGAGGTTGGTACCGCTCATACAATGATACTACGAATCATGGGAGTTTGTCGTAGTTTGAACTTCTAAAACTTGGAATCTCTATGTTTCATCATAAAGGTCCTTTTCACGATTCAGACCATGCTAGTACGGCTCGTACAATACTTTCCTGCCCTAAATCTGCCAAGTGTGCAATCCTCTAAATCTTACCACGAGTTTTTCAGTACAGTTCCTATGTTGTTGTTACCACCATGGCTTCCGCTCATCCCATAGAGTTCAGCAAATGCACATCTTCTAGATCTCAAGTTATGGACATTCAGTACGGCTTGTACTGTCTGTCGTATGTTGGCTCTGCACTTGTGCATTTTCTATGAAGATCATTTACGAGTGCTAGGAATTTCTCATACCAATAGGTACGACTTGTGCTGAGACCTGCATTAACTTATTTTCGGCTATGTTTCAGCTCCTTTTCAACAATCCGACTCCCAGACTTGATTTCTCTAAAAACAAGGTAATACTACCTCATATATGTATAAAAATACCTAAGTACAAGCAATTTTCCTATGTTTTAAGCATGGAAAGTGCTGTCAATCCGCAGCACATAACTTATTCGATAATGAAAGAACAGAAAAAAATATTTGCTCCTTCAAAAAGAACTGTGGTATAGAGAAAATCCTTGGAATTTATTTGCTATCTACTATACATAAAGACGATTATAAAAACATGGTCATGAAACATTTGGCAAAGTAAAATAGATCCATCAATGGCAACTCAAATTATCAACACAAAATTTTCATTTCAACACAAGCCCAATAAAGGCATTCATTAACCTAGGCAACTCAAACACATCAACAAACTAATAAATCGAGCCCCACAAGGATAACAAGAGAGAATAGCCAACCAAAGAACCAAAGAGAGAACACACACACACCCAACTAAGAATTTACATTGTCACTAATGTACACGGTGAGAATAGAGATGGGTAAGAACTCTGTAAATTTGCTACTCTTTAGAATCATAATCTGCCTCTTTATTTTAACCACCATCACCTCCGTGTTCGCACGCATCTTCCTCATCTAGGCCCACAAATAGATCATCACAATCCTCAGGAAGTATGTGGGGAAGCCACGGCTTCATCAAAGAAGCTCATGTCAGGGTCGGCCATAGGTACCCTGATCTTCAGCTCTAACATATCAGCTCAGAGAGATGAGACCGCTCCACTAATGCATCTACTTAGGAGCACCACTTAATCAAGCTCTTAACACATCCTTTATTGCCTTCTTCACCGACCTTTGGATGAGGGATGGCAGGTCTTAAGCCAATCTTTTGAGTTGGATTACATAAGATTGTGTCATTTCTTCCAGCTTTTGGATTCTACTTGATCTAGAGGATGAATGAGGAGGTGAAGGCCCATTGAGTGGTGCTTCTTCAAAAACATGCCCCAATATCTAGGGGGTTCAGCTCATTGAAGTTGGGAGCCATGGAGGTCTCATTGATGTCAAGAGGGGTTGAGCCCTTGGGTGTATCCCAAGCTTCTAGACTCTTTCTCTTTCTTTTGGGAGCATCAACGTCTCACTTCTTATCAACACCAACCTCACCAGTAGTTGAGCTGGGCTTTTCATCTACAAAATAAAGGGACCCCTGCTCACTCGCATAATTGGGTGACGAGCATTAGGTAGGGTATGGAGATGCCTTGATGCTGACCTTTTCTTTTCATATAGGTGGCGATCACTGCCTCAGAGTTTATTGACACCTGGGACATGATGCAAGAAATGAGTATGGAAACCTCAAGGTGTACCCTTTAATCATTCTTGGAAGGCATATAGTGGCAACCTAAGCACTAGCCACAGTTTATCCTCGAATTTGAGGTCTTGCCTTGCAATTTCTCCTTCTATGGTGGCCCAGACTGGGTGACCATTGGCAATGATACAAGCCACCCAGCAAAATTAATTCTCCTTGTCAACCACCTACGCGGAAAACTCAATCCTAGAGTCTATTTAATCCTTCCAATAGAGAGAATTGATGGCATCCGAAGTGATTTCCACCTTCACTCAGCACATCATGACTGATGGGAAGCCGGGGAATTAGTCTACCTTTCCCTTCTGCTTTATGGTTTCTTGCCTCACTTGATATGACGCATAGAACTCTGGCACCAAATTTGGGAAGTAATTTCAAAGAGTTTATGTGAAATCATGCCAATACCTCTCATTGAATTAGGCATTGATGTTAGGTAAGTCGTCACCTAGTCCTGCCAAATCAAAGCGCTTTTCCGGTATGAGTGACCCATTTTTTTATGTAAGGTAATACTCCTTCATATCCGACACACAAGAGGATGTTAGCGTCTTTGCTGTTAGCAGGGGCTGGGGTTGCCTTTGCCTATCCCTTCCCCCTATTTTTGGATGAGGAAATGTCCTTCCCATTGTCTTGTTTCTTAGAAGAAGCCATGGTATTACAGGACATTCTTGGTCCCACAAACAAACCCAACTTTTTTATTGTTTTTAAGGGAAACTACTAAACGAATATCTGAAACAAAAAGAAAACATTGGATGTTAAAAAAAATAAAACACCAATAGTTAAGCCCAGGCAGCACCTATGGTTCAGAAGTTAAGACTCGTGGTTCGCAGGTGCATCGTAGGTCTGCGATAGAAACTTCACCGGGGCGAGCAGTCACCTGCATTGTACCCGTATTTCATAGGAAGTGATTCGTAGTTCGTAGGTGTAACGTAGGCCGGTAATAGTGAACCTGATGCTCAACCCCATTTCTGCGTTACGACCTGCATTTTGCAAAGGAGCATCCGGTGAACCACAGTAGAAAGATGGTGACTACTTTGACTTTTCATGCTTTGCAACTACCATCTTCATACGAGTATGAGCACATCACATCTAACGGGTACTCAGACTTCCCCAAAATATCTATCAACAATTTGGACACCCACAAAGACCATTACAGCCACTCAATGCCTTTCCTTAAGATGGAAGCTACCCTGTCTATCATCGGAAAACGTAAAGTGACCAAACCAACCCAAATAATTCAAATCAAATGCACAATTCACCCAACTCATTCATAATTTTAAAGGACAAATTAAGGAATGATGATTTTCCCCTTATGAAAGACATCACCCTATTTATCATCGGGAAAAATAGTACATTACAAGCATGTGGGTTACTCATATTTCACTCCTAACTAATATTTCAAGACATCAAAGTACATGTAATAGATCTAGAATTACGAACAAGCATCTCCACCCACATTATTTTTTTTTACAATTTTGAACTTATCATAATACCCACAAAAAGCAATTCACCCATAAGCATTAAAATGCTTAATGGGGAATGGGGAAAACATGGGTTAAGAAGAACTGGAATACTAGCATGCTTTCTATTGTACTACAGTCATCAAGTATTTCAATGAACAAAGACCAAAAGTGACACATACAAATCGGTTGAGAAGAGAAATGAAATGTGAAACATAAAAGATTTCTGTCTTCACAATGGCCAACCAAAAGCTTTTTCTTACTTGTGTTTAGTGAGAGAGAGTTTTGAGTGATGGTAGAAAGTGGTAAAGATAGATGGAATTTATAGATGTAGGGATGATGAATGGATCACTAGGAGTAAATAGGTTTAATGGGGGAAGTTGAAGTGGTTGGTTGAGGGGTTATGGGAATGGGAAATGGCAAAGAAAATGGAGGTTTTGGGAAGTTGGGAGGAGTTTAGAAGTCTTGGATCAGCCATGTGTTTGGCCAGTAAATGGGTCAGTCAATAATATTAAATTCACTTCATACCTACGCATTGGCTGGACCTGCCGCCGCAATTATGCCCCTGCGAACCGCATTTCCAAACGCAGGTTGCCTCAATCCTACCCAGTGCACTGCCTCTTTCCTGCACTAGACCTGCATTTCTTAGGTGACTTGTAGGTTACCTCAAATTTATCAATTTTTTTCAGGTGTTGTATTTTTGTTCTGCGCCGGTCCTACGTTTAGTAGTTGAGGCACAAAAATCCTCAATTTTGTCAGCCTTTCTAGTTCCAGGCTGCACCTGGACTGCTTGTTGCGCTTTTGTACGTATATTTTGTAGGTCTTGCGTAGGGATCGTCCCCTATTTTTCTTCCACTTTGTTTTTCATCCAATCCATCCTACAAAACAAAAACATCAAATGCATCTAAATTCAAAAACACTTTGGTTTACTCCCAAGAAGTGCCTTATTTAACGTTGCAGTATGACAGATTCATTACCCCCTCATTAATCATCCAGAGAGTCGGTCACCTCATCAACTCGATTGTCACATTCGCTCCCTTTCTCATCTTCTTACTCAAGGACCGCAATCACCTTGCACTCATTAGAGAGTTTCGTTGGTTTTCTAACAATAAATGTGACTTCCTCACTACAAACTATAAACTTCAACTCCCTTAACTCTATATAAACCAATGCTCTCCCCATAGCCAACAGTGATCGCCCCAAAATTATGGGCATCTCCATATCAATATCGCAATTCAATACGACAAAGTTGGATGGAAGGATAACTTTATCAACTCGGACAAACACATCTTCAAGGACCCCCTACGGGGCGCTTTATAGAGCGATCAGTCATTAATGGCCTTATTGTTGTATGCTTGGGACTCCCCAAACCTAACTCTTTGAAAATCACTAGGGGCATTAGGTTGATGCTCGCTCTAAGATTGCATAGCGCTTTGTTGAACATGCAAACTCCAATAGTGCATGGAATGGTGAAAGCTCCTAGGTCCTCTCTCTTAGGAGTGAGATTGCTAGTCATTGTGACACTGCAATGGTGCGACTCGTCCACTATGCCCGCATCCACTATCTTTTTCTTTTTCAATAGCTCCTTCATTAATTTGGCATAGCCAGGCATCTGGAGAAAAGCATCTATAAGCGGTATATTTATGGACAACTTACTGAACATATCAACAAATTTTTGAAATTGGTTGTCCTTCTTCTTTTTAGCCAACCACTGAGAGTAAGGAAGTGGAATTATAGGATTTTTGCCTTTTGAATTGAGAGTCTCGTTGACTTTTTATGTCACGACCTGAACATAACTCGAATCTAGACACGGAACATAGAACCATAAATGGCTCAAAGTCGACCCATGGCATGAACATAAAAAAACGGAAGCTAAACATAAATAAAGTGGACGACTAATGTCACGACCCGAACATCGGCCCGGATCGAGACACAGGACAAAGAACCCCGAGAGGCTCCAAGTTGACCCATGGAATGAACATGACAACTAAATCCATAATAATCAAGCGGGAGTTTAGCATATATAATAAAGTAGAAGTATGAAAATATCATACNGAATACATAACACAATTCTGAAGCTGGATACATACTATGTCTGATAAGCCTTAATATACGGACAAGTTTATGGGACAAGACCCCAACTAACTCATTAAAGAATGAAACTGAAAACACTGAACATAAGCTGGAAAAAGGGTCCTCGAAGGATGAGGACTCACCAACTCTTGCTGAGGGATGCAAACTCTGAGGATCAGGCTAACGACGGAACTGAACCTTAATGTCTGAGTTTATATCATGAAATGATATAGTATCGAGTATTCGATTAGTACTTGAAATGTACTGAGTATACAAGGTAAGTAAAAATGGATAGTTAAAGTACATAATAGTTCATAAGAGTAGAAAAACATGATCATAAAGTAAATATCATAATGTAAACATAAGGGCTGAAGGTCTTCAAAACATTTGTAATCCAATCATAACCATAGTCATAAGAGTAAACTTTATAAAACATAACTTGAGTCAAAGTAATGTAAACGTAACCATGCATAAATCATGAGGAACAATGGGAGGACTCTTCTTAACCGACACCATCTTGATAGAGCCTTACATGATGCCCTACTATTTCACCCAAGTGGTCAGGATCGTCCCCGGCTTTCCAGGTAAGGGGACGTGCATGTGTGGTGATATCACAAGGATCCCATAATATATATATATATGTACCTACGGTGGCACGTAGTTCTGAGATCATGGGGTTTACCTGAACGCTGGGTCTACTAGGTGCTAGACAGTACTCCCAAAAACATACACATGAGGGCACATATTGTAATCGTAAAATAATTCATAAAGTTCATGTCCAAATAAATAATAACATGATGGATCACACTTGAAATACATGATTATCCATGAATAAGGGCCCGTGAATTGGCCAAGAGTCATAAATCCATAATTCATGAAATCCATGCATACTTATAAAACATGTATATACTTGATATTCATAAATCCATGTTGAGTACTTGAGAGAAATCGTATCATAAATAATAAATCATAATTTAGGGATTAAGAAGATACAGTAGTAAAGGAACCATAAATTGACTTTTCATGAAGTTTACATAATTGATCATAATTTACTTAGAAGTTGAAACTATAAATTAATAACCAAAATAATTATAAAATCTGCCCATAAATCATATAAAATGATTTGATACATGGGAAGAATTGACACAAAGATAGATCATAGAGAATTTCACAAGATTTGAAATAAACCCCATAAGATCATGAAACTTGAATCTAGAATTGAAATTCATGGAAATTGAGAAGAGTTTTTGGACATGACAGTGAAAAGAACCCTCATTCATTGCCTCACATACCTGGGTAAATCGAATTTACACTCCCACGTGAATGCCCAAAGGAAATTGGAGAGAATTTGATGAAATTCTTCAAACTTGATCTTCAAGGAAAGGCTCTAGGTTGCATGAATTGGGTGGAGATACTTAGAATAGGTTTAACCCCCTTAAAACCCTACTTACTAAACTTAAAAACGACGTAGTTTAGAACCTTAGGGCCTAGAAATGATGAAATTACCTTAATGAAAACCTGGAAAAATTTGCATTGCCGGTGATAATGTCTGGTCCAACAGGTCGTTACAAGCTCCCACAAGTTGTTACTTCCCTCGTTGGTTCAGCCCATGTTACAGTCCAAGACCTGCTACCATGACATGTACCACGAGTCGTACCTAGCTCCAACGACTCATGGCAACCATCCGTTGTTACCACTGCCCATTTTTCGAAAATCTTCTAATGAGAGCATACCAATACCTGTGGCTCGAACTAACAAGTCGTGCCTTGAATCATGCCTTCCTCCTTTACCATGACCACCCTCACAATGACTCATTTCCAAAGATCTATTACATCAACCAATGGGTCATCATTAAACCCATTGTCACAGAACTCCTCACAGTAGAACCTTACCATGACTGCTTACCACGATCCGTCAAACCTAACAACGACTCGTACCACGAGTCCTTCTAAGGAAAATTCCTGATTTCGCTGCTCCTTTTCATTTCAAATCCTATGTCCTGTATTAGGCACTTCTGGGGTATTAAAATATCTCCCCCTTGGGAAAATTCATCCTCAAAATGTTGGTAAACATACTGAAAAGCTGGGAAATACAACTACCATGCCAAATACTGAACTTAAGCTAAAAACTAACGGAGTAACTAACTCCAGACTAGAATATATGACTGAATTGTATTCATAAATCATACATACATGCATTGACATGAAGGAAACTGAGGAAACATAAACTGAACATGAAACTGAATAGGATACTAAGGAGAAAACTGATACCTCAAGTTGTAACCGAGCCAGAAGGGAATAGGTGCGGGTATCTAGCCTTCATATCTGCTTCGGCTTCCCACGTAGCTCCCTCAACGTGTTGGTTCCTCCACAACACCTTCACTAAAGCTACTTCGTTGTTTCTTATATTTCGAATATGATGATTAAGTATTTCCACTAGAACCTCCTCATAGCTAAGGCTATCCTTTACACCTACACTCTCCACTGAAACAACTAGAGAGGGATCACCCAAACACTTCTTCAAGAGAGATACATGGAAAACTGGATGAATTGAAGCTAATTCTGAGGGTAACTCCAACTCATAAGCCACCATTCCAACACGTCTCACAGTTCGATATGGACCAATATAATAGGTACTGAGTTTCCCTTTCTTTTCGAACATAATCACTCCCTTCATGGATATACCTTCGGACACATCATCAACTCTAAACTCAAGTACCCTCCTCCTCACATCCACATAAGACTTTTGGCGACTCTAAGCTATTTTCAACCTATCCTTTATAAGTTGAACTTTCTCCATGGCCTCATGGACTTAATCTAGTCCTATCATCATAGCTTCATCGACTTCAAACCAACCAATAGGTGATCTATACCTACGCCCATAGAGAGCCTCAAACGGATCCATCTAAATGTTGAAATGGTAGTTGTTGTTATATGCAAATCGAATTAGAGGCAAATAATCATCCCAACTACCCTTGAAATCAATCACACACGCTCTCAATATATCCTCTAGAGTCTGAAAGGTCCACTCTGCCAGACCATCTGTTTGCGAGTGAAATGTTGTACTAAGCTTAACCTGGGTACCAAGGCCTTTCTGAGATGATCTCCAAAACTTGGAGGTAAACTGAGTACCTCTATCTGATATGATGGACAAGGGAACTCCATGCAACTGAACTAACTCTTGAATGTACAACTTGGCATAATACTCCACTGAATCGGTAGTTCAGACCGACAGAAAATGAGCTGCTTTAGTAAACCTATCCACCACCATCTAAATAGAGTCGTACTGTCAACGGGTAAAAGGCAACCCTGTAATGAAGTCTATGTTGATATCCTCCCACTTACAAGTAGGGATATTAATGTCTTGAAGCACACCTCCAGGTCTTTATGTTCCACTTTCACCTGCTGATAATTGGGACAAATAGCCACAAATCCTTCTATGTCCTTCTTCATGCCACTCCACCAATATACTTTCTGTAGGTCACGATACATCTTGGTGGAACCTAGATGTATAGAGTATCTGGAACCATGAGCCTCTTGCAAAATCTGCATTCTCAAATCATCCACACCCAAAACTCACAAGAGACCCCGATATCGAATCACACCATGACCATTGGAGAAGTCTTCTACCTTCTAATTCTGAACGGCTTCCTTCAACTTTACCAAAATAGGATCCTCGTCTTGTCTAGGTTTGACCTCGGTCACTAAGGATCGTTCTAATCAATTCTAAACAATAACACCATCATCTGTAAAGTAAACCAAATGAACTCCTAGTCGTGAAGGTCGGTGCATATCCTTTACTAACTCTTTTCTTTCCTCATCTACATATGATACACTATCCATGGAAAGCCTGCTAAGAGCATTTTGCACCATATTTGCCTTGCTTGGATGATAAAGGACACTCATATAATAATCTTTACGAAGCTCCAATCACCTCCTCTATCGTAGATTTAGCTCCTTTTGGGTAAACACATACTGTAGGTTTTTGTGGTCCGTAAACACATCACATGATTCTCGTACAAATATTGTCTCCAAATCTTCAAGGACGATTCTACCGCCGCTAACTCGAGGTTGTGAGTCGAATAGTTCTTTTAATAGACCTTCCGTTGCCTGGAGCATAGGCTATAACTTTATCGTGCTGCATCATTACACAACTAAGGCCGATCCTTGAAGCATCACAATATACCACAAAACCATCGGTGCCCTCAAGTAGGGTCAACACTGGTGCTGAGGTAAGTCGAGTCTAAAACTCTTGGAAGCTCTTCTCACAAGCTTCTAACCATTGAAACTTCACTTTATTTTGGTTCAATTTAGTCAATAGGGCTGCAATGGATGAAAACCCCTGAACATATCTCTGATAATAACCAGCTAAACCCAAGAAACTCCTATTATCCGAAGGATTCACCGGTATAGGCCAATTCTTCACTGCTTCTATATTTAGAGGGTCTACTTGTACATCCTCACTTGACACCACATGATCGAAAAAGGCCACTGAGTTCAACCAGAACTCACAATTGCTGAACTTAGAATACAACTGGCGATCCTTAAGAGTTTGTAGCACCACCCTTAAATGAGCAGCATGCTCCTCCTTGCTCGGAGAGTATAAAAGAATATCATCTATGAAAACAATCACGAAAATATCCAAATATGGCTTGAAAACCCTGTTCATCAAATACATAAAAGTTACAGGAGCATTCGTTAGTCCAAAATACATAACTACAAACTTATAGTGGCCATACCGAGTCGTGAAGGATGTCTTCGGGATGTCATTCTCCCGAACTCTGAGCTAATGGTATCTGGATCTGAGGTCCATCTTTGAAAACAACTTGGCACCCTGAAGCTGGTCAAGCAAATCATCAATCCTAGGAAGAGGATACCTGTTGTTGATTGTAACTTTGTTCAATTGACAATAATTAATGCACATATGAAGAGAACCATCTTTCTTGCGGATAAAGAGAACTGGTAAACCCCATGGGGATTTTCTAGGTCTGATGAAACCCTTGTGTAGGAGATCCTTCAACTACATTGGCTCCGCTCGAGCCATTCTGTAAGGAGGAATAGATATAGGCTATATATCGAGACGAAGGTCAATACAAAATTGATCTCCCTATCGGGAGGGATTCCTGGTAAATCATCCGGGGACACTTATGGGTACTAACACACAATAGGAACTGACTAGATAGTCGGCATTTCGGATGTAACAACCTTAACCTTAACTAGATGGTACGCGCAACCTTTAGAAATCATCTTTCTTGCCTTAAGGTAGGAAATGAAGCGACCTACAAACACAACTGAACTACCCTTCAACTTTAGGACTGGCTCATCCAAAAATCTAAACTGTACAACATGTGTTCTACAATTGACCGAGGCATAACAAAGCATGTAGCCAATCCATTCTGAAGATAACATCAAAATCAATCATTGATAGCTCTACTAAATCTGCTGAGGTGACTTTTTAAAGGACTGTGACAGGGTTCTATATACCCGTCGAGCTATAACTGAATCATCGACTGGAGTTGAGACTGAGAAGGGTTCTGATAAAATCTTTGGACTGACTCCGAATCTACTAGCAATATAGGGAATTGATCTTGGGCAGATTTATATGCCCAAGTGATACTCAAATGCATCATTTGGTCTTGTTTATCCATCGATGTTTGTACATTCTCATGTAAATTGTAGTTAAAATGTGAATTTATACTAACCAACATGATTAGCGTTGTTTTGCAGGAAAAA
>JACEIK010002069.1:165102-178101 GCA_018107945.1 Datura stramonium | reverse complement strand
TATAATAGAACTAAACCGTGTAGAAGGGTGGAGAAGCAGAGATCAATTTGGACAAGGTTTGTCCTCTTTTCCTTTTCCAATTTGGACAAGGTTTGTCCTCATTTCCTTTTCTAATTTGAAAAAGGTTTGTCCTCTTTTCCTTTTCCTTGTCTGACTAACTTTGTTGACAAAATGATGTATCATAATTCAACCCATCCAATTTGACACAATTTTTACTATTTTCTTTTAATGATATCAATAAATTTTCTTAACTAAATATTCACAAAAAATAAGTCTTCATAAATATTGCATATCATTAGGATCAAGCTGGGGTCAGGCCGAGGTTCAAATTCTATGTCGAGGTCGAGTCCGGATTGGGGTTAGGTCCATTATAGGGGTCAGGCAAGGGTCAAGTGTCTAGGTCAGTATCGATTCCTGGGTCGGAGTCAGGGGTCATGTCCCATGCTGGGGTCGGGCCAAGAGTCAAAGTCGGCTCCCAAGTCCAAGTTGGATGTGTTGAGTCCCAAATTAAGGTCGAGCCGAGATCGAGGGTTGAGTTTGGGGTTTGAATTTTGAGTCAAGGTTGAGTCGAGGTTTAATTCTGTGTCGAGGTCAGGTCATGGATCGAGTATCGGGTCCTGGTATGGGGTCGGGCTCAGCTTTGAGTAGGCATTGGGTCGAGAGTCGGATTTCAAATTTATATCAGCGCCGAACTTAAACCATTGATTGGCCAGCTAGGGTCGGGTATTGACCCATCATGTAGCCAAATTACAATATGGTGTATCCAATGACTTTTGTGAGGCATAATTTCTTCGTTTGTTAGACTTTGCTAGGACGAACAATTTATCATTTTCAGGAACTTACGTCTTATTATTTAATAGCTAATATCCATGTAATATTTAAAAAATTTACATTTATGTCAAATATGCGTTCAACACATATATATCCGAAAACTAGTAAAAGATAAAATGAGAAAGTATAATTTTTGGATGTATTCATTATCTTCCTTTTTAGTTATGAAATTCTTGGAGTAGAAAAAACTAACAACTAAATTTAAATTTTTTTTTTTTTCCAAAAGATCCCCTAAATATAAACAAATAGTGTACATTGTTATATACTTGCTCTATTCATTTTTATTTATCCACTTTAAACTTTACATGTCTTTTAAAAAATAATAATTAATTGATGGTAAAAATATGAAAAAAAAAATATATGCTTTTCTCCAGAGATTATTATTCAACTCTTAAGTTTCCAAATTATATATTCTATCATTTGCTTATGATTTATTCCAAATTGATAATCACACTAACAATATGCGTTTTTTCACGGAAATATCATTAAGAAATTTTAGGAATTGATAATAACTTATGATTTATTTTACATTGATAATTATATTAACGGATCATTAATGAGGATTACACAATTGTCTGCTAGATTCTCAGTTAAATTCTTAGTTAATAATTAATATCCTATTGATTAGTTTTTAGTTTAATTTCATAGTAATTTGTTAGGTAGGTTTAATTAATATTTACGATATTATGAAATTCCCGGCAATATTTTCTAAAGTAGAAGAAATTAAGGGAATAAATAGAATACATTGTTTTGATTCTTGAAAATCCTAAAGATTCTAAATATTACCGTTAAGGAGAAATTAAGTTTCCCAAGTTGTTACTAGTTGGGTTTTCTACAAACGCAAGGATTTCAATTACTTACCTAAAACACAACCTTTTTGTTCCATAAATTCATAATTCATAAGAGCCCTGTGTTATTGCTCACAACTCTCTCCCTCTCTCTGTTTTTTTTTTCCCAAAGTTTTTGTAATTTGTTCTTGTTCTTGATATGCAAGAAAGAGCGAAAAATACCATGGAGTTACAAGAGCTTGAAGAAGGGTATCGATTTCATCCTACGGATGCAGAGT
Organism: Datura stramonium; assembly: GCA_018107945.1. NCBI lineage: Eukaryota > Viridiplantae > Streptophyta > Magnoliopsida > Solanales > Solanaceae > Datura > Datura stramonium. Next base: position 176,204 of record JACEIK010002069.1, on the reverse strand, counting down.
TACTCACATTCCTTGTGAGGTTTATTGCTAAAAAAGATATGCGTGACAATGGTTACATTACAAAACATGATGTTTACAAACAAGAACCTTGGGTAACTTATGGCTATGGGAGCCACAGTGGAGGAGTAGAAGCTAATGAGGACACTAGTATTTGCCGCTACTTTATTACGCCGAGGCATAGGAAAAAGGACAGATTTTGCAGGATTGTGGGTAAAAAACTTGGGACTTGGAAGCAGCAAGATAAGGGAAAGTGTGTGCTTATGACTAGTTGTGGTGATCAGAGCAAGTCTCTGTTTATCGGACGCAGGAAGAGTCTCCGCTATGAGACTACTAAGTCCTGTCCTGATGATAGGAAGTGGCTCATGAAGGAATATGTGTTATGTGAAGCTATTCTTGGAAAGTTCAGAAACTCTGAGCTTGAAGAATATGCTATTTGTGCCATAAGAAAAAGGTCCAAAAAAAGTTCTCCTGATGCTACTCAAAGGAGCAATGTGATTATGGATTATTCTGCACGAGGGAAAGGGGTGGCTTCAGGGGTCAATTCTGTTGAGCCGTCGATGGATCTGGAGTATACGGCGATCACTCCTATCGATACTGTTGTGGAATCTGTTGAAGCCGAGGTGAAAATTCAAGAGCCTTCAGGAGAAGAGAATGATGGGTTGGGGATAACTACTTCTTCTCAAATTCAAGTCCCTCACTCTGAGAACGCCATGTCAGAAAATTGTAATGATCCTGAAATAATGGATATGTTGGATCGGTACTATGAGATGATCGGTACTAGCAATGCTGTTGAATATCCAATGGTGGAATTTGATGATCTTGAGGTGCAAATTCAAGGGGCTGCTGGTAAAGAGAACGGTGTTTTGGGCCTCACTAACGCAATGCCAGAAAGAAATCTGCCTAAAGAACCATTGTTGGACAAGAACCAGCCACAACATCAACCAGCACCACTCCATGAAGGTTGTACTTTTGGTGTTAATGAGGACCATATTGCATATTTGGAACTTGAAGCCAATAATACAAGCTTTGTTGAACTACTGTCTGGTGGTGACGACTCTGCTATGAGGAACAATCAGGTGCAAGCTCAATTGGAGCTAAATAGTTTTTCTCAAATTCAAGAATCTGTGATTCCTGACTTTGGAAACTTGAAATCAGAAATAAATATGCCTGAAATATTTGATACTTTGGCTGAATATATGGGTGTCACGGTATTGATGGATCTGGACTATGAGTTGATAACTCCTTTCAATTTTTCTGAACAAGCAATAGTCGAATCTAATGAACTTCAGGTGCAGATTCAAGAGGCTGCTGGTGAAGAGAATGGTCTATCGAGGCTAACTACTTTTTCTCAAATTCAAGAATTTGTGATGCCAGAAAGTAATGTGCCTGAAACATTTGATATGGGTGACAAGACACTGTTGGAGGAGGAGAAGAACCAAAAACAACACCAACCAGCCCCACAAGAAGAATCTGTGACACTATGTGAAACAGAAGAATCCAGCTTGGTTTCAGACCTTGGGGAAGCCATGTTAGATCATGCGACTATGAAGGATAGGTTGGATGCAATTAGGGCGAGTCACGCCACATCATTGTTGGACCAACAATCTTGGCAGTCTAACGCGCATTTACAAGAGATGCTGCTATGAAGAATTGGTACTACCTGAAAATTTTCAGCTAACTTTGCGGACAGTACTAACTAGTTAGGTTCACGTTCTTTTTTCCTGGTAAATGGTTAAGAGAATATCTTTTTGAAGCAATATCAGAAGTGCTGAGCTGCTGCTTCTTAGTCCTTTAATTTGATGTTTCTATTTGTTTATGTGAATTCTATTTGTCAAAATTTAGTGTTCTATCTTCCAAAAGTTCATATAGTTCCCCCTAAATGAAATTTTTTTTTTCTGTCTAAACTAAATCTCTACTATTGGATGATTTAGGTTTCTTCTACAAGTCTCATCATCTAAGAATTTGATACATAAAATCCCCCTAAATTTGGCTCTTTTTGCGACCTTAACTTCTAAACAATTGGATATTTATATTACCCCTGAACTTTCTTTCTCCGTATGAATTACCATCCTGTACTAAAATCTATTTTCAAGTGATCATCACACGCCAAACACTTAAATTGCGCAATTTTTGAGAATCACATCCTGATGAAAATCACCCTGTTTTTATGTCAATTCATACAAGTTAAGCTACCTAGTGCATCTCATTATTTTCCATAAATATGCCACGGAACATCTTTTCTTGATTGGTTTTCTTTTGCGACAAACTTGAAATCCAGAAAATATATAAAATCGACAAATTTGCCTCAAATTTAACCATGTTATTAAGATAAAGCTGAGTATTATGTTAAAGCAAAATCATCATATTGCATTCTGATGTAAGAGGACTGACTAAATACAAGAACAGATAGAGGAATCACTATGTCTTGTGTGTATATTCTATATATGTTTCTAACAATTTCTCTGTTTTAATGTAATTTTGGTTCAGTATTTCATAGAGGATTCAGTGAAACGACCTGCTGCATAAGAATTAACACTTTTATTATATGGACGAAGCAGTATCATTTCCCATTACAATTTAAAGAGAATACTAAATAAAAATACGAAGAATTATCGACTTCTTTTGAGTAAATTATTATATCCTTCAAATTGGTCTTTAAACTCTCTAAATTTTTGGTAGAAACTGTTCGGAATTTGCCCCCAAGCCCAAAACCAAGAAGAAGAAGCATGAGATTAGCAAGAGGACTAAGCTTACAAATGCTCACCTTCCTGAACTCTTCAAACTTTAGATATCTGTTGGTTCATAAACTTGTCCTGAAAATCTGAAAGAAGCACCGAAGTTCCTCCTCTTGTCAAGGTGGTAGTTTTTATTAGGCTTGGGGGTGTGTTGCTCCTTTCCAGATTCTGATGTTTAGTGACTGAGTCTCCAGATACCAAATGCTTTACATAAGTTCAGCACGAAAAGCTCTTAAGAATGGCTAAAGTCTTGGTGTTTGGTTCCTACTTACTAGGTGGTATTTTGTTCTTATTTAACCTGTTAAACTTGGGGGTGGGAATGATACTATTATTTTGTGAGTGTATTATTGACTTGGGGGTTTTGGACCTTCAAATTGTTATGTATAACCAATTTCATGAAGATCAACAACTCCATTTTGTATCATATTGTTTACTATCAATATATATAAAACAACATTAATTCATTTGCTTCCCATACATCTTCTAACTCGAAATTTCATTATCATCTTCTTTCATAAGACGAGAATATAAACCAAAAGTCCAGTTTCTAATGGAGTCCCTCCCAGATAAATACTGGATTCTGTGCCTATTGGTGGTCCAAAACCTAATCCAATTTTATCATTATAAATGATAATCAATTAGCATTAAAGTTTGTAGTGACCATGATGTTATAATAACAGCCATCTATGGACTAGACTAGATCAACCACCAAGACAACACTAGAAGAATTAGACAACCATAGTTGGAACCAAAGATAGATGCGTCCACCACTACTATCTTCTTGAATGATTCCCCAGTATGCATTGGATTTTACGATCATTAGGAATAACTATTTCAATGATTGATCGAGGGTTTAAGCCGTAGAAATCGTCTCCTTAGGTGAGGATATATGCAATAGACCCCATAGTTGGACCAACCCTTCCCTGAATCCGCACATAAGGAGAGATGAGGTTATATATAATAGACCCCATAGTTGGACCAACCCTTCCCTAAATCCGCACACAAGGAGAGCTTAGTGCACTTAGTTTTCCCTTTAGGTAGGGGAAGGTTGCCATTGTGTGTAATAACAACTAACAACTAGATTTCCTGGATCATCACTTTGTATGTCAACTTCATGGAGATTAGCAGGATCTTTGTTATCACTAGGATTTTTCTCTTCATGCCATTGACTCAAATTCCCAAGAGCAATTTTTGTATTCCATCAATATGACAAGCCACTACTTTATTGAGGTATGGATTATTACTGTGTACTACAGTCTACACATGAAACTCACCTTTGCTAAACCCTGGTAATATTTGTTATCATCTTGATGAGATGCCAAACATTACCAAATTTGTTAACTAGTCTTTTGGAATATACACAGAAAGAAGATACAAGCACTGTGGCCAACAAAATTAGCTAATCATTCTCTTGGTGATGGAGAACTCCTGCAAAATCCCATTTCAGAACTTCACTTAGCCATGATATGCTATCTGATCAAAATTCCCAACTCTTAAAAGCCTCTTAGGAGTTGGAACTTTCTCTGAGCAAGTCTATGAATTGATAGATGTCCTTGCGCCTGTGGCTCTCTAAAGCGAGGCTCTCTCTGCATGAGTTTTGAAAAAAGTGAAAAAAAAAAGAAGTAAAGATCTACTACTAAATCAATCTTTAAAATAAATGATGCATCACCTTGTCCGTTGAATCGCAGCATAATCAATTTCAGCAATTAGAACTGATTCCTCGTGCCCTGTGGTTGCAATTATTTCACCCATCTGCTCACCAGAAAAACAAAGATCTCTTTGATTGCTCTATACAGACCTCTGCAATACAAAGTAAGTATTTGCAATTTCTTAACATACCGGTCCAACCACAGTGGAGTGACCCCATATCATGTAGCTACTGGCTGAATCTCGAGATGGGGAGCAAGATGCCACATAAAGCTACAAAAAAAGCAATTACATGTCTTTTCAGTTTGATTGTAAGAAAAAGAGGACTATCATTATAAAGTAACATGGTATTACCTGGTTATCTACGGCCCTGCCAAATCAAAGTTGAAAGAGCACCAAGGAAGCGACAGCTATCAGTTTTAATAATACAGCACAGAACTTTGTTACACCACAGACAAGAAGAGAAAATCAGGAAATATCCAAAGTGAAGCATATTGTTTCTGCTAAAAGAAAGTCCACCGTATAGAGCAAAGATACTACCTAAAAAGATCCTCTTTCAGGAATAAATGTTACACAACTCTTTCATCAATGATTACATTCTAAGAAACTTGTATACGCGTATCTCCTATATTAACCGTGTCCACGTTTGTCAAAGAGGGAGGATAAGGAATCAGGAAAAATCAGCACGAGGAAAAAAATTCTAGAGGGGTAAAATACAGGTTAATTAGGGCAGCGAGGACCTTTTATCGGAGTTTTTGTATGATTTCTACAAGTGTGCAACAGTGCAACTGCAATTTTTTATTTTATTTTATTTTTTAGAATGGAAGTGTGTGCAACTCCATTGGTCACTCTTTAATGAAAAATTCTGAAAACTTCAGAAAACCTTTATTTGTCAACTCTATTCACAACTAGACGAAACAGAATCATCTTGCCTTGTTCTTTGCTCCAACTCCCACAGGGCCGCCCCAGTACTCATGTTGAATGCTCCAGGGTAACATATTAAATGAGCACCTGATTCTCATATGAAGAAGCTCTTTGTAGACATCATGGTGCAATTAAGGAGAGTCCAACAGGATTACTAACAACTTAAACATTTAAACCATCGTACCTCTGGCACTATACGACATTGCCAGTTCCGGAAATCGTATATCATGACAAATTCCTATTCCAATGCATCCAAAATCTGCAGATTGAAGTTTTCAGTTATAAGATTTGTAAAAGTACAGTTTCAAGTAGGAAGCCTGGCATGGAAAATAAAGAAAGAATCATAAGTGCGATCAGAAACTACTAGCTACACAAGTTTAGCCCAAAAATGAGACCTAAATCAGAATTAGGCAGGTAGAGAAAATGTCAACATGTATGAACGTGCCAGATGCAGGAAAAACAGTTGCTCATTTTCTGCTATTATTTTGAGATTCCTTATGCAGAAAATGTCAATACAATTGACATGCGATATAGACAGAAGAATTATATCATTAATTCCTCTGGGACATATCGAACATACTAAAACTATAGGCTTTCCAAACTTCGGGGTCATTGCATTAAGCAGGAAACAGTTGCCTACCTGTATCAACAACTGTAGGCTTCTCTCCTGCGGAAATGTTATCTGATTCCTTAAATTGAACTTCTCCTGGCAGTGGCTTACCCATGTCAAACAAATGTATCTGCATAAAGGCATTGCACAATTACATTTCTAGTTTCTCTTGCCATTCTCTTTGTCCAATCACCTGTTCAATTTCTTCTTGGTGCAACCAAAGCTTATCATTATACACATTCTTTTACTTTTGTAAAAGTTTTTGGAGAACTAGCTTAATGATTTTAGCTTATAAGGGAAATATAACACTAATCAGAAAAGAAAAAAGATGTGTGCTTCATTGTAGATTTTTCTTCCTTATAAAAAAAAGAGTGAAGGGTGAAAAATACACCTAAAGTATCAGGTATGTGAGTTTTCTACCTGAATCGTTCAAGTAGGAAAAGTGAAGAACTGATAGTTGAGTTGTGTATTGATAAACATTTGGTGATACTTCATGTAGGAAAAGTAAACACCTGATAGTTCGGGTAGGAAACTCAAAAAAACTGAATACTTTAGGTGTGTTTTTAATCCTTCACTCTAAAAATAAGACTTACTTTCCTGTGCTTAGCCATTAACTCTCCATTAGGTCCAAACACACAGCAAGTATTGTACAGCTGACCAGCATCGTTTTCCGGAATCGATCCACCTATAATGGTGACTCCGAAGGAAGAAGCCACTTCAGATAACATAAGCAATGATGGGGCGCTTTCTATATCATTGAAGTCCTCGGAAAACTTTGCAAACATGTCAGTTGAATAAGGGCAATTCCACATTTCCTACAACAAATGGTTGAAATACATTGAATCATCACATCCAACATTGCTATTAAGCTATGTGTATAGCTTAAAAGTTATCACCTTGACCATCTTTTTTCGATCTTTAGAAAGAAACTTCTTTACCCTGATAAGAAAACTTCAATCGTACTTATGCAGCATTATTTAATCCTTTTCCCCAACTTATCCAAGTGATAAAATTCTCCTCTTAAAACTATAGCAGAAAAGAACACAACGAATTTCCAACAGCGTATTATGAGAGTGGAAAGGGAAAACGTCATTCTGGAAATCAATAATAATGTGCTAGTCAGCATGTTTAGGTCAAAATCACTATGCTAGACGTCCATAGAGAATAAACAAGGACTAAAAGAGTAGTATTAGGCATGACAATCTAGAATGAAGAATATAACAATCTTCTTTCAGAATTTAAGTTTTATACGCTAACCGTGTAAACAATTGCATAACCAAATTACTCAAAACCAACTGCAGGGTAAGTGCTTAACTAACTGTAGCTTGATAACATATGAAAGAATTACAGCATGTAGGTTTTTACAGTGTAATCATATAAATCAGCATAAGATTTATCAAAAGAATTGTGTAAAACAAATAAGAAAAAGGATCTCTGAAAAAAAAAAGAAGGTAAAGGGTAAGGCTCAGTGTAGAAATAATAAGCATTGACATTTAAAGCTAAGATTTGAAAGGGTAAAAGTGAAGGGAAAGCTACTCACAGGCAAAAGTATAAGACTTGCACCTTGTTCTGCAGCAGCTTGAACAACCATATTACGAGCCTTGAAGATGTTACCACTCTTCTCTGTGGTAACTTTCAGCTGACAAATTCCAATCTTGAACTTCTTTTACAAAAACCCAACAAAAAAAAAAAGAAAAAAGAAATCAACAATCATTATCACAGATTCAGTGAAGATTCTTGTTAGTCATTTTGTTTTCCCCAACAGGTATCAAGATCATTTTTATTTTTTTTTGGTTTGTTGGGGGATGGAGAAACCGAAGGAGACAAAAGGGTATCATGATAAGGAAACAACAAAAGCAGACCTGTGTTATTTTGGGCATTTGCAGTGGACCAGAGACAAAGGACTGGGCAGCAACTGTCCTATTAGAAATAGAAGCCATGGAAGTAGGGGTAACGCTGCAAATTTTGTGGGGAGATGAGAGTGAAGAATACAGGAAGAAGGTGGTCCTGTTATCAGTCGTAAAGGTATTATACATTTTATGTGGCCCCTAAATGGAATAATTCTCTTAATTAATTATGGTAAACTTGTTTTCAAGTCATGGGAATGAGACAAGCTCTCAAAATAATGGATTAATAATACAACGATAAAACAAGTTTAGGTGGGTTAGAAATAGATGTTGATATTTCATATCACTAATCTCCACTAACTTGAAATCCAAGCATAATTATTATTATTATTGTTGTTGTAATAACAAATAGAAAACCTTAAAACCAATTATCCTGATCTTAGCTAAATAAGTCGCCATGCGACCAAGGGATGTATTGGTTCATGTTAGAATAGAAAATTACAATATATATATACATACAAAATTGAAATTATCTTTTATTTATAAATAATAAATGATGATTTTTCTTAACTTATATGTGTAATTACTGGATAATCAACCCATATAATGGTGTTGTTCCGAATTTGAGCACCTTTACATCTTTGTATGTGCAGCTGCTTGAGAAGAATAGCTTTCTAAAAGGTAAGATTAATTTATAACTTAATATTTTTAGTTCGTATTTTTTAATTAAATAAGATAATTAATTTTATATTAATTATTTTTAATTTTTTTGAAGTAAAAATTTAGATCACCTTTTTATTTAAATTTTTGAAATAATTTTGTTAGTATCATAATTAGCTTTAATCCATTAATTTTAAATACAAAATCAATTAAATTTTTTAGCATTTAACTTTTTCTTCCCAAATTTCGCATATCTTTTAAATTTCTTCGTTAATCTTCACATTTCGCTTCTGAGTTATTTTCTTATTTTTATTCAAATAACTCAATTCTTTTCACGGAGCCTCCATGTTTCTTGAGAAAAAAAATAAACAAACAAAGTACTGCCACAACATGAGGAATATTTCAAGTCTGATTGCTATATTAGCTGTAACTACATGCATGAAGAATATTTCAACTATGAACCAATGCCTTCCATGTTAAAAGTGAAATAAAATATGAAAATGGATATAAAACAAGCTAAGTCATTCTCCTCTTCTGTACAACTAACAACCTCATGGATTCTACAGCTAACAACCTACAGCCTCCATAAGAAACAATTGTTGGGTTTAATCTATGAATATGGAAAATAGAGAGAAAAGAAAAATGAAACAAAGTGTATTTGTATATTTCTTACATATTGGATAGAGAAAGAAGAACTCTTGTACTTATATAAAGAAACATATCTTTTTTTATGAAGAATAGAATCTCTCCTTAAGTTGTCATCAATTGATATATTTTTTAGATTAAATTTATTTACCATTTTCTTTATTTATTTTCCAGAATTCATGAAATTTTTTCTTTCCCGACGGTATTTATTTCCAGACAGATACTGCCTTCAATGAACACCTATTTATACCCAATTGCAGCTATAAATTCCGAGGCTTCGCCTCAGTTTTTCTACCAACAAAAACAAAAAATATTCTCTCCTCTGCATTTTCTACATCATTTTCAAGAGCAAAAACATAAGTGTCAAGTGTGATTCTATTCCGCCATTTGAGTTTTTCGGAGCTCTGTAATTTGCTTTGTCGCTATTACAGAAATGTTTTTCCATTCTACTGAAAGAAAGTAACCCAATTTCTTGACAACAATGAGGGAATTATAAAATTTCTTAAGGATACACGAAAAACTTGTGGGCTCAAAATAATTTTCTATTTCTTCTACATTTCTATTTTACATATTATTTTGTATCTTCACTAGAAAACAGAAAATGATTGTTAAAAAAGTGTTCAAAACACAGATAATAACATCAATGAAGCCATCCTCGCTATGAAAAGAACTCCCCCCCGAGAAATTAACATCATGGAATCTGCGCAATTTCAACCAAAATCTTATGCAGCGACTGTGGCTTGGAGAAGAATGGAGAATGGTCACTGCCTTTGATCTTGAAAACTCCTTCAGGAGGGTTTAACCTCACAAGCTTTTCTTGGACATCTGGTGAAAGAGCATGATCATCCAATGTCTGGATATAAAATCTACGACTAGTTCCATACTTTTCAGGTGTCAGTGATAGCTTCTCCATCATTGGACCAAGAGGAATAGGTCTCATAGAAACCATTGCTAAAGCAACATCCTGCAATCATTATATACTGTGTCAATGATGTATTTTCGTGAAACCACTGATTTACATTTTCTCTAACTTTTTTCAGAAAAATGATCTGAAAACATCTAGATAGAAATTAAAATACACACAAGGATTTTTTTGGTACCGGATAAGGATGGAAAGATAGCTCCTAATGTTTTTTTACCTATGTTGGGATTTAAACCTTGATTACCTCCCTTGACCATAGGCCACACCCTTTGCTATTTCTTTGGCAATAATTTAACTTCTGAAATTGGCTATAATTAGATGTCGGAATCATAATTTACACCAAACTCCGAAGGAAACAGGATTGGTTCTGATCCACTGTAGTCAACTTCTCTATGTAACCACCACAAGAAGCCTTTGACCAAACTCTGTATGTAAGCATATTCTCCCAGTTAAACTAAGAACACTAAGCCCCTTTTCAGTTTTACGTATTTTACTTTGAGCTCTTTGAAGTGTTTTCGCTACTCTAGTACAACAATGAAAATGCTAGTTGAGCTCCAAAGACATCTTTCATGCTCTATCTTCTCCACACTATGATTAGCTTAATTTGGAGTATATAGAGGTTACTGTTCATCTTCTCCTTTTTTTTTCCTTCAGTTGCGGTGTAAATAATCATTTCCGATTGCAAAATTGTCCAGTTGTTCTGTGAAACTTCCTACTGAAACTTGTTAACTCCAAAAGCATGAACCAAATTCATGTATAAGTGCAACCAGAACTGACATTTATATTGTTGTTCCATTCTGAAGGTTGCTTTTGCCTTTAAGTGATGTATATGACATGTTACCATGAGAAGTTGTTCATCAAAATTGTTACAGTTCATCTTTCTTTTTCTTTTTTTTTTTGTCCTTCAGTTGCAGTGTAAATAATCATTTCCGATTGCAAAATTGTCCAGTTGTTCTGTGATACTTTCTACCGAAACTTGTTAACTCCAAAAGCCTGGACCAAATTCATGTATAAGTGCAACCAGAACTGACATTTATATTATTGTTCCATTCTGAAGGTTGCTGTTGAGTGATGTATATGACATGTTCACCATGAGAAGTTTTTCATCAAAC
>JACEIK010002069.1:109544-148380 GCA_018107945.1 Datura stramonium | reverse complement strand
TATTCATTTTTTTTATAATTCAAAAAATTAAAAATATATAATTATGGAAATAAATTACTTTTTCAGATTTGCTTTACAGGGTGTTAATATAAAATAAGAATTTCATCCGTTTTTAGAGCCCATTTAATTAAGAAATGTAATAATTATCAATTGCATGAATAATGGTAACTGATTATGGAAATAAAGCATTTTTCAAATTTTTTTTACAATGTGTTAATATAAACTAAGAATTTCATTTGTTTTTAGAGTCCATTTATTTAAGGAATGTAATAATTATCAATTGAGTGAGTAATGATAATTGATTATTTATGTGAAACATAATTCATAAAATCACTCATTTAATCAGATTTTGTATTTATATTTGATGCATTTTACCTAAGATAAATACAACACATGACACATAAAATATTGTCATTTTATGTAAATAAGTAAAAAAATTGCTACTTCAGCCTATTTTCGCCAAAATATTGCCATTTCTGAAATTTTTCAACCCACCTCGCTCAAGCCTCAGGGGCCGACGGGCTTTACTCGGGCTAGGATAAAAAATCTAGTTCTTAAATAGGCTTCAAAAATTATAGCCCAACCCTATTAAATTACGGGTTGGGTTGAAACGGCCCACCAGGCCTAGCCCATATTGACGGCTCTAAATTTATAATCCGTTTTTTTAATTCTTGCTATCATTATTTTTCTCCATTTCCTTTTCCCCCACTGAGATACTACCTTATTCTATTTATTTTACTAATCTCCACTAAAGGAATCTATTTTATTAAAGTTTTCCTTCTATACAAAATGATAGCTCTTGAAATGCGTGTTATGAACGTTATACATGTGAGGTATCACATGATTTTTTTTTAAACGCTAATAATAATTTTTACAAAACGACACAAAAGTAGTGCTGGAATTTTCTGTATAAGTGAGCGAAAAAAACGTGTTTTGAACGTTATACATGTGATATTTTACATGTATTTATTTTTTTGTTATTTTTACAAAACGACACAAAAGTAGTGCTGGAATTTTCTGTATAAGTGAGCGAAAAAAACGTGTTTTGAACATTATACATGTGATATTTCACATGTATTTAATTTTTTGTTGAACGATAAAAATTATATTCGTAAACAATACAAAAGTAGGTGTGTAATTTTTTGTAGAAGTCTCAAAAAAATAAAAGTATACCGCTCACTAATCTTAGAGGGACTCTATAAATACTAAAGAATTTCAGGCTTATGCAATATTCCTTCTTACACAGAAAGTGAAATAACAAGATATAGTCTTAATCCTTTTGACTATTTTTCTCTTGTCTTCAAAACATCTTGAGTTCCTTTCTTTCCATATAAAAAACCACATACAAGGAGAAACTGTATGCCACCAGCTATTTCTTACTTTGTTCCAATTCTTGCCTATACCAACAACTCAAAAAATCTCATATATTCCCGGGCATGGAGTATCACATATTATATGTACTCATTCATTTTCTATCTCAATCTCTATTTGCTCTTCTTTATATTTGGTTGCTCACTACTTCACCACTTATTATGATTATAAACAGGCTCGTCAATCAATTTCACTTATTTCCGTCTTTGCACCTCTCAATAGTCCTTTTCTCAACATGATACTAGCTTTCTCAGAAAAAGTTNGTAGCAATTTATTTTTGTATCAGATTTTTTATATTCTCTTTCCAAATTCTCTCTCCAATTACTCTCCTTTTTTCTCTCACTGTAACTGCCAAAATTAACTATCCTAGTTTTTCTTTTTCAAATCCCCAAAGATTTTCTCCGATTATATCTATTAAAAAAAGAAAAGAAAATCCCACGAAATCAGCGATTTTTTAAAGTTTTTGACCTGATATGGATAAATCGAAATATCTCTCTCTCTCTCTCTCTCTTTAATTTATTTCTGATATATATATACACACACACACACACACACACATTGAACACATTATAACGGTATTGTTGCAGCTCTGTTCGTCTGTGAGCAACAGCGGTTTTTTTATACAACCAACTACTTGAACAATACCGTTTTCATATTACAATACAAAAATGTATCAATCGATAATAGACTGATACACAAGAACTGTTTTAATTTATTTCTGATACATATATATATTGAACATATTATAATAGTATTGTCTGTATCAATTTTAAAAATGTCAGTTGGTGTTACTAATGATACTTGTGATACATATGAAACATACCCAGTAAAATATCTTTCAATGCTTTTTGATACATGCATAAGTATCAATTTCACCAAACCTGCAAGAATAAACACCCCCCACGAAATCAGCGATTTTTGGAAGTATTTGATCTGATATGAATTAATTGTTTAAACTTCCTATATATGGTGAATAAAATCGAGATCAAAACGAGAGAGATTTACTCCTATTAAATATACAAAGTTTGTTTAATTAGATATTAACTAACAATGTTATAGGAGGAAATTAAGAGTTTGAATTTTTGATACAACACTCAAGATTATCATTAATCTGTATCAGAATTTTTTTACAAAATGCTACTTTATGTAATTAAAATAAAACAAGCTGTTTTATGCAATTTTACTATATAGTGCTATTTATAAAAATTGCTCTTTTTCAATTATCATAAATAAAAAAAAGTTTCGCTTTTTCAAGATTTTAGCTTGGATTGCTTATACGAGTTAGCAAATTAGGTCAAATTTTATCTATCATTAATACCTACCTGTTGATCTATTTTTTCTCCTTTTTATTTGCAAAATCTCCTCCTTTTTTCTTTTAAAAAAAAAATTATTTACATCAACATTCAGTTTATTTCTAATAATACCTTATTTCATGAACAACTGCTTGTATAATAATTTGAATTAATTTTGATTTTTTTGTTACAATAAACTGTGAAACATTATCATAAGACAAACAAAATACGTAAACCTAAAAGAGCAGCTAGAGGATTCAACCATCTTCCAGGAAGGGCAGAAAAACAACAGCTAGTTACAAAATTTCTAAACCAAATATCTACCTCTCCTAGCTTTATTTGAACTTCTAACCTTCTCTATCATCTATCCTCTCCTTCATCTCATTTTGTATTTGCGTTATTAGAAATAAAATTTTTTACCATCGTAAATCAATAAAAAATTTGTGATTTTCCCACACATTTTTCGCTAGGGGTGTGTATCGGTCGGTTCAGTTCGGGTTTGAAGGTTATCAGTTTAACTTATCCGTTATTGGTTTGTAGACATGCTAAACCATTCAAAGAACCGTTAAGATATCGATTAATCGGTTATTGATCATTACCGATTCGGTTATCGGGTTAACAGTTAAGATCTCATATGAAAATTTCATAAGTCATAAGTATGTTTTAGCTAGAAAAAACTAAGTGAAAAGAGAAAGAGCATATAAAATTAGACCAACTAAAGCAATCAGATTTTAATTTAGATTTGAATAACATCACTTTCACTTGTCATTGACACCCAATTCATCGTCTTGCTAGAATACTTTATATATTGAAGGCTAAAATTATAATTTAATAAATTATTATCGGGTAATCGGTTCACCCGTTAAAAAAAGTTGTCAAACCGATAACCGAACCAATAACCCAATAACTTGAGATAATAAACCGATAATCGAACCGTTAAACCAATAACCTGAATTATTAATCCAATAACCTAATTATCGGTTCAGATTATTGATTTAACCGTTAATTTGCATAGTCCTATTTCCCGCCGAACTTGATCAGTGGAAAATTGCATGATGGGAAACAGTTTCCCATTGAGATAGTGAGAAATTTTATGATTTTTTCATGTGAAAACACTATTATTTTTTTCTTTTCCCACCGATAATCGGTGGGTATAGTCACTTAACATTTTCCGGTAAGAAATCAGTGGGAAAATAATAATCTTTTAGTAGTGTATATCGATTAGTACAGTTTTTTCTTTGAAGTGTTTTCAATCTCTAGCCTTCCAAATGTGATATATCATTGCCCCAAACAAAGCTGTGGTCAGTTTTTTTTTAATCTGCTTCCAATTTCTTCCTTTGATCCATCTCAAACACTATTGTACCCCTTTCTTCTTGATAGACAAATGACTGACCATATTTTCAGCTTGTCCTTCAGTTCTACATGTCATATATGAAGTACGTCTGAATTTCTGATATTTCTCTCTTTCTAGCCATTGCAAGCCCTGGTCTTCAGGGTTGATCTGTAGATCCCTTTGAAACTGATCTAGTTCTATTATGTCTGCCCCAACTTCAGCTATTACATTACTGAAACTGTGTTTGTTAAGATCTTTCAGGTCCCTTTTCAATCTCTTCAGCTTGTTCACCACTTGGATCATCCAACATCTACCCATTGCTTAATTCCAAACATTCTTCTATTATAGTAAGAAATTGAGGGTGTTGCAGAACATAAAATGTTTCCTCCTCCCTTTCCTAGAGTTCACCAGTTGGATATGTACGGGGACAATGGTCATTAATTCCATCTGGCAAAAATGTTGGACCACAGGTTGGCAATTTGTCGTGTTGTCTAGCCAGTCTCTATTCACAAATATCCTATTAATGTTTAAGTAAATCCTTGTATCACCGTGCCTATCATTTCATTTGTACCTGTTTCCATTATGAGTCATTTCTATCAAATTACAAGTCTCCACACAGTCGGGGAACTCAATTATTTCTCTCCAAGTGATTGCATTACCACCTATCTTGTCCTCCATTTTCAAGACTGGTATCTGATAAGCCTGCTACACAATGTCAAATAATGTCATAACACCTTCACCTCTTCTCTGGAATTGAAAGCATACACTACAGTCAACACAAATGTCTTCTGCTCTTGTATGTTTAGGACTTGACATGAAACTACTGGTGCATTTAGATCAATGACACTGACTTGAAAATAGTCAGACCCCCAAGAGATCCAGATTCTGCTATTATAGTGTGTCTCAAGTTTGTATCATATTTCCAACTACTAAATATATTTTTTGCAACATTTTCAAATTTACTGATCTTAACTTTAGTTTTCACCAAAGCCATTAAATCAGCTTTTGTATTTGTGCAAAGAAGCTTTACCTTCTTTTGCTTTATCGGGACAGTTAAGTCCCCTTACATTCCAACAACAGAGCAGATCATCCATTCGCTGAGATGAGAATGTCTAGACCACCCACATTTCTCACTACTCCAGATATGACATGTTGACTTGGTTCTATATCGTTTAAAGCTTTGAAAGGGTTTGGTAAGTGCACTATGCACTTGTTATATTTGCCTATGTTGTATTGGCAATGGAGTGACCCACCATGTGATCACCTTGTTTGCCTGCTTCGCTGTAGCACGTTTGCTAGTTCCAGTTCCCCTACTAGTGACCCTCTGAACAATAGCATTTGATGGCATTACCCCTTGCTTTGCCATTAACATCTTTTGGGATGGTATACAATCTAATTTCCTCACAGATAGCGTATGTTAGTGTCCATACGCCAAGAGTTTTCATACCTTAGTCCTTTGATTTTAGTTGATATATAATTTCTCATTTTAATGATAAATTAATAATTTATCCATTGGAGTATAATTTGATCAATATCTTAATTAAATTTTGAAAAAAATCAAATGGCTCGACATAACAGACATTCTGAGCTGTTCTCATATATAGAAAATTTTAAACCTTTTACTTGAAAATTTTGCCATATAACTTGATAATTAGTACGAAAAATTAATCCAAAAACAATAAAGGTAAACTAATGTAGTCAAATAAAGAATATGTAATAATAAGTAAGCTATTTTGTAGGTAAAATTTTCTGATTTTGGGGCTCTTTCATGAACTTATAAAAAACCTAATTGAATTAGCTGAAAATTAATCGATTGGACCAACATTACTACTAAATTTTTGTTGTCAGTGGTAGATATATTATTATACATAAGAAGACACCCACATTCCTATTCAATATCTTTGTTGTCAGTCATAGATATATTATTAAATATAACATGACACAAACTTCAAATACCAAATTTGCGTCTGATTCTATTTTGATTTCACTCTCCAAACACACTTTGTATTCCATTGTACTAACATGGTAGAGTGGAGATGAAAAGGATCAAGATCGAATAGAATCGATACTTATAAGTAAAACACAAGTTGTGCGTCTGAAATGACAAAACCTAAATATTTAGTGTTTTAAAAGTATGTTTGAAAGTTCAGTCGAGAGTAGTTTCAAAAGCCAATATATAGAGGCTGTGAGAAACAATATAATGCAAGAATACATAAGCACAAAACAGACAAAAATGCACTATCAAAAAGCATCGAACTTTCAGCTTACGAGTCTCATCCTATGATTTCTTCTGAGCTTTTTTAACCTTTTGTTCAGCCGCAAGCCTAGCAGCACACTCCTTCGATTCTACCTGTCAAATACATAAACGTTGGTTCATAAAAAGGAACGACATGGACTGTCCGAATTTATTTAAGTTGAGGCGAGTGTTTTTTTTAATTTGTTGGTCCATAAAGCACTATGTACAGACGTAGTGCATCCATATAATTAAAAATTGCCATTTAACAATAACAATCAAGATTACCATTTCACCTATTCGTCTAATTTGCTCCTCGTGGGACCTCTGCATTTGGTCCTTCAATTCTTTCATCTCTTGCTCAGAATATCCTGATGAGGAATCAAGCTTTGCCTTCTGATCATGATCCTTCCTGTAAATGAGACTCATAAGCTGACAACAAAGGTTCTAGCCCCACTTGACGAGTGAAAAGGAATAATCATAAATGGAATTGAACCAATTAGTGACTGGTAATTAAGGTAAAAACCTTCAATTCCTTGAACAAATTGTTGGTATATGGCTTTCCTTCCTTCTTTTCGACAACCAAATTCGCTCTTTCAGTTGCTCTGCTTTCTTAATTGGGTCTCGAGTGTTGTTGTCAAAAAGCACTAGCCTATTTTGACACATAGCTAGTGTTTCCTGTAATGGAAATACAAATCATTTATCTGGCGGAACAATCTTCACACTCATCACCATCCACAATTTCTTATACTGAACCCAGGAATGCTAAGAGGCAATAAAGACATTTATAAGATCTGTACATGTAATCTTACCTCCAACGGGTCAGGGAAGTTGGAACCCAAGTAATCATCCAAACTCACATCAAGATCTTCAAGATCATCTTCACCAGTGAATACCACAATCATGTAGTCGTTGATTTTTCCACCAAAGAAGTGTTGAAAACTCTTGAAAAGAGCTACCTCTTACGGAAAGAACTAAAAGAACAGCATGGATGCCATCTTTAGCCAAATCAAAGCATCGAGCAATTTCATTCCTAACAATTTCTGGACCAGCCTGCGATTTGCCACAATCTTAATTAGGTGATGTAACAATTAAGAGAATTCACTCTGTATTAGGCACTTCTGGAGGATATTTTAGTCTGTGCCCTGAAAGTTCTGCGCTCTATATTGCTGAAGTTTTGAATGAATTCGCACGGATTTAAAGCACAAGTTACAGAAATTAGACTATGTACACGTACAGAATTCTTTAATAATCAACACATTTTAGCAAACACGTAGCAAACTTATTCAGTAAATAAATTGACTACTATAAGATAAAAGCTTAATTTCCGTGATCAAGCACATCATAGTAGTTACGGGAAAATTGGTATATGTGTACCAGGCGTGTCGATCACATCTAGTATTTGGCCTTTTGGCAATTGGGCTCTTTGGGACCTCACAGGTCGATGTAACACCAGCAGATTGAGGCATCGACCTAAACGCCTTTCTTCCAAGTATGCTATTGCCTGTTGAACTTTTTCCATCTCCAGCACGTCCAATTCCCAACCATCACTTAAAATTGCACTTCCACCCATCTTATCTCATTGAGTTTCAAATTACCTACAATAAAAGGTCTAACTTATACATATTAATCGACAAAAAAGGAAAAAGTGTAATTCCTTTTCTGCTGCACTTGAGAAAAATTCGCAGTTGAAGCTTTACAGAGAGATCGAGAGACTAAGGAGATATGGAGAGTTTTGAGGTATACTCTAACGTTTCTTGTAAACAGAGCAGCGTGCCCCTGCTGAATAGTCAATTGGACCCTTGTCTTTGCATAAGAATTTGGAAAAATTACATGGACACTACATTATTATCCTAAAATTATTATTTCTATCGAATTTATCAAATATATTATAAATTTTTTATTTTATTCCTAAAAAATATTAATTTGTATTTATCATAATATAAGATCCTTATACGATATAAGGCAATTCCCACCCTACATATTCCAAATTTCAAATTATCCCAAAAAACAGCTTATTATGTCAAAACTTTCTCAAACAACGTCATATTTCTTCCCCCCAATGTATGCTTTTTACTCTATTGATCATCCATAATTTTAGTAAAATATCATCTATTAAAAAACTTTTGAAGATTGTTTCTTCAAAAGTGGTATTATCCTCTCACTTTTTTATTAAGGTAAAAAACACTATAAATCTACAACTATCTCAAATTTCATTTATGCTATATTTCTTTTTTTTTATTTTTTTATTTGCACTATCAATTTAAAATTTATAATTTTCTCTCAAAATTCTTAAATTGTTATCTTTTAAATATTATTTATGCTATTTTTTGAATTTATTTTATTACTACGAGAGACACGCACGAGACGCGTACACTTTGACTAGTATATTATACATGTATTGCACGTATATATGATGTTAATAAGTATAAATCTTCTATAGCGATATAAATAAAGAGATAGGTTACACAAAATTCTCTAAAAAGAATGCAAGACAAAAATGCCCTTATTTTAAAATGGTCTTTAAGTTTTGTCCCTCAAACTCATGGTCTTTAAATTTTGCCCTTCGGCTCTTTAAGTGACCAAAAAATGGTAAAAAATACACCTAACAACCAAAAACAAGTCGCGAGGCATAAGTTTTTGACACAAATTATGTCTCAGGGCATAAATTCATATAGTTTATGCATCAAGGGCATAAATTTAGTAGCATGACATAAATTCAGAATCATTAACTTGTGTTTTCTAGGGCTAACTTGTGTTTGGTTATTTTGGTTTAAAAAAATATNATATTAATTTGAACTAAAATTTAATTTAAAGACTATTGTAATTAGTACGGCTTACCAAACGAGTTAAGACTATTACACCTAAATATTACTATCACCATTTAATTTTTTTTTTAAATAAAAATAAATGACACAAACTAATACACCCAAATATTACAACTGTACTGTGTTCAATATATTTTCTGCGTTGACGTCAATTTCTAGGCTTTGGACCAATCACGTTGCATTATTTTCAAAACTATCCCACACACAATTAAAAGAAAAAAAAAACTATTTTTACATCTACATGACCCTTCTTCCCCATTGAGCAATCGTTCGATCACTGAAATCTTTACCATTTCTGATCTATAAACCCAGCCCCCTCCGATCCTCTCTCTCTCGCTTGTCGCAAACCATCTTCCTTCCTTAGATCTTCAGGTTCAGCATCAATTCTGATCTATGTTTATGTGAATGCATTCAATTTTCGAACTTGGTAGATTTCAGACTTAGAATTTCTTTTATGGATCTAATTGTTTTTAATCGAATTGGGTTTTCTGGTACAGATCGAAATCGGCAAGCGTGAAGCGTTGCTTTTACAAAAAGCAAGACTTTTAGGGCTATTTAAAATAAAAATTTGCAATAGACTCACGCATCTTCTTCGGTTCTTCCTGCTGCTACTCTCGTTGTACAATTCTAGGGTTTCAAGGTAAGTTCTTCTCTTCGATTTTCTCTTCTCCTCTTTTTTCAATTGTTTCCCTTTGTTTTCTATTCGTCTCCTCCTTTTTTTCCTATTTTTTTTCTTCTCTTCTCATCTGTTAGTTTACTGAAGCTCTTCTTTTTTTTTTGTTAGTTTTTTCTAGCTTTCCCTATTTGCGCTTACAAATATTCAGTTTATTTTTTTTTTGTTTATAATTGTAATGAAAATCTGTAGCTTTTTTATTCTAGTTCTAGTATCTGTTACTTTTTAGTTTAAGAATTGAAAGATTTGCTTAATATGTCATTTTTATTGAGTTCTTGGTTGTTTGTCTATTCAATTTAATATTTTTTTATATTAAATTCTGCTTTAGTTGAAAGAAGAGCGCACTTCGCTTCACACTGAGTTGCTTCAGTGAAGGGAGCCCTTGTTCCTTTTTTCACCTTTTGCTTTCCAAAACACGGGTACTGTAGGCAGACCTTACCTCTACCTCCCCCACCTTGGGAGGTAGAGAGGCTGGCTCAGGGGAAAAGTAGATGGAAAAAGAAATAAGTGAAAAAATCATGACAACAGAGTTACCCATAGAGAATAAAATGTTACTTGCTTTCTGGAGGATTTGAGGCTCTCCTAAGAGTTAAGCCATCGACAAATTTATTAAGGAAATAAGATTCACTGTTTCTATAAGTTAGAGCACATTGTTTCTGTTTTTACAATGAAAATTTTCTCCTCTGTAAGGAATTGCTCATCAATTTCAGACTGCAATTGCTTTCAGTTTATTCAAGAGAGTTGGATGTTAGGCTTGCTTCTTCTAGATGTGTCTGACTATTATGAAATGATATTTTTTAGTATGAGCTGATATGGGTCACTAGACTTACTCAGCTCATATTAAAGAATCTCATATCATGACAGTCAATCATTTTGCCAACACTAGGTTCAGATGACCATTCAAGGTCTCTATGTCACTTCTTTTCTAATTAGATTAAAATTCTATTTAAAACAAAAGTTTGAAGGTGAAAATGATTATCACTTTTTTTATGTAATCTCAATGAGGCAACTTTAGATCTAGGAAAGAATTTTTTCTTGGTCCATAAACAATAACAACAACCTATTTAATGTAATCCCACACGTGGTTGGATCTAGGAGGGCTTAAGGTAGAGATTTTCTGAAAGACCCTCAACTCAAATAAAGTAATTTAAATCAAATAATGATAATCATGAAGAACAGAACAATAACATAACAAATAATACGATAACTGAAGCAAAAGAAAATAACATATAATAATAGAAATGTAAGAATAAGATAACAGAAGAGTGTTAATAAAGCAAATGAGACAACATGTAATAACAAAAAAACGGAGAATAAGATAACAGGTGAGTAATAATAGTACTTATATGGGAAACTAGACAGTGCTCAACTACTATTGACCTTCTACCCTAATCCTCAACCTTCATTTCACTTCTTCATTTCACTTCCTCCTATAAAGGATCATGTCCTCGATAAGCTGAAGGTGTGCCATGTCTTGTGTAGTCACTCTTCCCTAATATTTCTTCGGCTTACCTCTTCCTCTTCTCATCCCTCTCACCATAGGTAACCTCTCACACTTCTTTATTGGGGAATCTATGCATCTCGTCTTCACATGCTCGAACTATTTGAGTCTCACTTCCCTTATCTTATTCACCACGGAGGTCACTCCCAACTCATCTCAGATGTCTTCGGTCCTTATCATATCCCTCCTAGTATACCCACACATACATCTCAATATCCTTATTTAAACTTTATTTTCTGGCACGTGTGAGTTCTTGACCATCACACTCCGCCCCATACAAGAGGGCTGGTCTAACAACCACTCTTAAAAACTTCCCTTTAACCCTTAGTAACACATTCTTATCACTCAAGATACCAGATGCAAGCCCCCATTTCATCTACTCCACTCCAATACGATGTGTAGCATTATCGTCAATCTCCCATTTCCTTAGATTGTTGACCTAAGATACATGAAATTTCCTCCCTTTGGGATGACTTATGCATCAATCCCCGCTTCGATATCTTCCTCGTGATAGCATCACTTAACTTGCACCCTCAGTATTTTGTCTTAGTCCTACTCAAATCTGAATCCTTTAGAGTCCAGAGCTTGTCTTCAAACCTCCTGTTTATGTTCTGTTTTCCTATTCGTCTTTTCAGTTAATAATTATGAAGAATTGAAAGAGAAAAAAGAAAGTCATACAATTTGACTCGTTTGTTAATAACATAACTCTTTTTTGGAGGAATAATAGTCTTATACCATTTCAGTGGAAGAAATGCACGATTATAGAGATGATTAAAGTTTTTCTATTTGGAAACGTGTTAGGTCTAATTCCTATTATTTTGGCTTGATTGTTGGTAATTACATATTTACAATATAGGCATGGTGATCAGCTGTACCTTTAATTAGTTAACAATAACATCTTTTTATGATGGACCTCTTCCTTTCTTTAATTCACATGCACATGAGGTCAAATATCGATTATTGTGAAAATTACAGTATCTATTTTAGTCTAATTAAATATAGAAAGAAAAAAATCAAGTTCTGTTGGATTTGAACCTAAGACATTGGGTTTTGGAGACCCGCATTCTACTGAACCGAACTAAGAGCTCTATCTTATCAGAATAGATAAGACTGTATTCAAAAGGAATCTTTATATTTAATTATCTACCCATTCTATTGTCTTAAATTTTTCGCTCTTTTTCAAGTTGAGTCTCTTTATTTGTTCTTTTCTGCCTCAACTTTTAAGATTTGATCCCTTCTCTTGGAGGCAATTAGTTTTCTTCTTTTTGTGTGATTTTCTATATATCTATTATGATGTGAGCTTCTGCAACGCCCAAGCACAACAAAGTATGTCCCCTAACTCTTCCTTAAAATGACATCCGATGCTAGTTTGGGTTCTTCTTCTCTCAATGGCCTAAGCCCTAAACTCTAAAGAGGGTATTATTTTGATGCATATCATCCCTATTTAGCTACTTTGCATTTTGTTGTGCTTTAGCTCTTTGTACATCCCGATAAGAAACTGAAAAGGCTGAATTAATTCTCAAATTATCCTCACTGTTTAATCAATCTCGTTGGTATCCTGTAGTTGGGACTCATCTATATCGCCACAGAAATTCTGCTCTTGCCAAAGAGACCAGTTTTCTCCTATGTTGCTCCGATTCGGGTGCGGGTGTCTGACATGGGTGTGGATCCAAAGGTCGGATCCTTCATGATCTAATTTTTAAGATCCGGGAATATGAATCTAAGTACAGATACGTGTGCAAGGATTCGGCAAAAAATAAATTAAAAAATTTAAAAATATAGCTATCAAAATATGCAATAATTATGAGGCAAAAGATATACTTAAAATTTAAAATATAGCTATAAAAATATGCCTTCAAAGCACATATTTGATTATCACTACGCAGTTAAAGACTTGTCTTTGCTATCTCTTTCCAATTCTTCCTCTCTTTTGAAACTCAGGTCTAGAAGGGAAGTTATTGATTGGCTTAATTCCATCGTTCCTGGTACCTCTTCTTCTTTTTCTTATTTTTTTCTATTCTCCTTTTTTTCATCTTTCTGTTACCTCCTTCCTTTACAATTTTCTTCAAAACTATTTTTAAGTTCATTCATCTGGATTCAGATCTGTGTTATTGCCATTTATTTGGAAGGTTTGTGGAGTCTTAGGTTTCAAAGCAAATTTCTTGAAGCTTGATGGGGGTAATTGGGAATCTGAACGAGATTTCGGAGTTCCAGATTCAGCAATTAAAGTTTCCCCTTAATAATGTTTCTCCTCATTTTATACACTCTAATTTAGTATATGTAATGTTTATCTTCATTTTTTCAAAATAAATTAATATATATTTATCCTTATATTTCAGAAATATATTTTATAAACTTAATGTTTATATTTATTCGTCTTCTGCTTCTTTTGTTCTTGTTGTCTCTGTGCCTTCTTCTCTCTTTCCTTCTTTGAATCTTCTTCCCCAACAAACTTTTTCAGTTTGCTGTTTTTGTATGTAAAACAAAACATCATGACCTATTCGAGCCTTCACCAATAAGCGTAAGTCTAGTAGTCCACCTCCCATTCTCAGGTCTGCTCCCAAAAAAACCTTGGAGATTTCAGTAACTTGCAACATGAACAAGAAGATTAACCAAGCCAAAAAGCTTCAAAGGAGACAAAAGGACTAGTATAAATTACTACATAGCAGCGGAATTGAAGGAATTCTGTTTCCATCTTTTCAAATCTCTACTTTGAGAAATCAAAATTTTAATTTTTTCCCCAAATTGTTGTTCGACACACCCGATCTCATTTGGCCGGATCCGACACAGATCCCACACCCTTACCCATGTCAGTGTTGGGTCGACTCGGGTGCGGCGCCCAAACTGCCGAGTCCGAGCAACTTAGGTTTTCTGTATGTGAATTTAGTCCCCCTCTCTTAAATCTCTCAGTTTATCTCTGGAGGAACCGTGTACGCCCCATATTCTTTGCTTCCAGATCTAGGAGTTCTCCGCCTTCATCTTCTTCTCTGTTACATCTATCAGCTCTATTTTTGTTTCTTGAGATGTTTGAGTTCTCTTAGCTAATTTCTGTTGTTTTGGAGCTGGTGATGTTTTATCTTGACCGGCTTTGGGATTGGACCTTTCCCTGATGCTATTTCTAGGTGTCGGTATGTTATTGTCCGTCTTCCAGCTTCTTTGGGTTGCATGTGCTGAAATGAAGGTGGAAAGGAGGGGGAGGGGAATCAGTATCTGATGTTATTTTTGATTGTTGAATCAGCATCTGATATTCTGCATGATTATTTTTCTTTTGTGGTTGATATTATGGACTTGTTTCATTTAGATCAATATGGCTTAAAGACGGTTTTTTTATTGGCTTGCTGAATGTTTGATATCGTGAAGATTGCTGATCTGATGTTTTTTCTACTAATTTTATTTATTTATTGAACTTTTTTTCTGGTATCTCTTCTAGAGTTTTGGGAAATTCAGAAATAATCAATGGCAGCTCCAGGGGGACCTAGACCAAGGAATGCGCCACCACCCAATTATAACCCTAATGCACTTGCTGGTGGTATGCAAAATCTACAAGTCAATAGGCCCAATCAGCCACCTAGTGCTCCTAGGCCTAATACTCCATTTGGGCAGCAGCCACCTTTTGCTGGTGGACCACCTGTTAGTCGTCCAGGACCTCCACCACCTGGTGTGTTCCCGAGAGGTCCTGCACCTCCTAGTGGTCCTCCACACACTGGATTGCCTCCTCCTGTGGCTCAGTCCGTTCCTCCCTTTGCATCTCGACCACCTCCTGCTGGTGTAATGCCTCCTATGGGTGGTGCAGCCCCGCCACCTGGGTCTTTTCCTTCTGCTTTGGGTCCTCGTCCAGGGCCTCCGGGTCCTTTTTCTTCTTCTCCGTTGACAACAGGTCCTGCTGTGCCGCCACCATCAAGCATTTCTAGCTCAGTTAGTAATGGGCCACCAGCAGGTGGGTTGGGAATGATGCAGGGAGGAGCACGTTTTCCTCCTCCAAGCAATACAATGAGACCACCATTTGGAGCTCCTTCACCAGCT
The DNA here is from genome assembly GCA_018107945.1 of Datura stramonium. Taxonomy (NCBI): domain Eukaryota; kingdom Viridiplantae; phylum Streptophyta; class Magnoliopsida; order Solanales; family Solanaceae; genus Datura; species Datura stramonium. The sequence continues at coordinate 133,126 of JACEIK010002069.1, read as the reverse complement.
ATGGTTTCACCTGGCGGTTCTTCTCAGCCTTCAGGCATGCGCTCACCCTTTGGAAGTTCATCATCTATCAGCACAACACCAGTTACAGCACAACCACCACCACCATTTTCAGGGTCATTTCAGAATGTGCCACCTCCTTCAGGTTCCTCCCCATTTGCAGCACCTGGTCAAGCCATGCCTCCACCCATGGGTGCTCCTTATGGAACACAGTCGTGGCAACTGCCACCCCATCAGGTGATCCTTATATGCCTATCTTACTGTACTTGTTTTGGAAGGTGAAATCTATGTATTTTCCCAAATTTTTTTTAATACTCATGTGCATATACGCTGTTGAAGGGGAAAAAACAATAGAGTTTGCTTTAGGTCCCTGGTGTTAAGAATTTTCACTAAACTCATTAGTTAAGTATAATTTATTTTGTGTAATCTTTGAAGCTGAGATATATATTTAGTTCTTGCCTGTGATAGACTACAAAAGAACATAGGATATATATGTTTTGATTTGCACCAACATCTTTTGGATCAACAAGCCACAGAAGATGTGTTTTTAATCAAATTCTCTGTGTTTACTTATTATTTTTAATAACCATCAAGAAATGTTGGCCTTTTGGGTTCTGGCATTAAGGAATTAAAAGTGTTCAAGGGGCCTAGTGTTGAAGAGATGCTTCATGACTTTAGGATAGAAAGAATGAATAATATTCATAAACCGGTTACTGTTTGTTGCTGTTGATGAGTAACTTGAGAATGATATCAGTATCATTTATTTACTTTATCTAAAATTTTCAAACTATAAATAGAGAAATCCTTTTATAAGTTTGTTACAAAATATATCTCAAGTGTATAAGTACTTGTAAAAGAAAAATCTTAAGTATATAAGTTTCCTTAAGCAAGAAAAATTTAAACATTATCGAAGTATAGTACACCACCTTTGCAGTTTGGGTGGACCATCTGAAAAGGGTAACTATCTTTCACAATCGAGGCTATAACAACCTACCTATCCCTTCTTAATCAGAAGAGGTATAATCATCTTACATAAAATTTATATTTAATTCAAAAAGACCCTTAAAGTACATGGCACATTCCAGTGTAGTGTTTTGTTTTCTATTGAAATCCTTTAATTATGTGGATCACATGAAGGATCAAGTAGGTTGGTTTCGGTATGCTTTTACTGTAGTTCCACTTTCATGTAGGTGCATATTCTGAAATTACTCATTGACAGGGGGCTCCACCTTCTGCTATCCCTGGTTCGATGCAACCACCAAGTATGTATGGAATGGCGCCTCCTCTTCCAAATCAGGCAGTGGCTTCAATAAGTCCTTCTATTGGCCATACCAGCCCATCAAAAGTTGATCCCAATCAAATCCCGCGCCCTATTCCAAATGCTACTGTAGTTCTGCATGAAACCCGACAAGGAAACCAAGCCAATCCCCCTCCGGTAAATTATCATTTCATTTAGTAATGTTTGGCTCTAATGCCTTGATTGGTTGTATTGGACTGTTGCATATGCAGCTGAATTATCTTCTCTTCAAATGGTTATGCTTGTCTCCTAAAGGTTCATATTGATCTAACTTTTTTCTTTTTACTGTTTTTTTCCTGATTTCCCTTTTTGCCCACTTGAAGCCTGCCACAAGTGACTATATTGTTAGGGACACTGGAAATTGCAGCCCACGGTACATGAGGTGTACTATCAATCAGGTATGGAACTTCTTTGCATTGTTTTGTCTCTGTGTTATTCTTCCCTCTATGGTTTCTGCATTATACTCTTTCATCTTTCTATGGAGTGAGAAGCTTATTATCCATACATATTTTTATTAAAGCACTAGTTGTAGATGATTGGGTCCTTGTTGTTTGTGTAACAGATACCATGCACTGTGGACCTTTTGACAACCTCGGCAATGCAATTGGCTTTATTGGTCCAGCCCTTGGCTCTTCCTCATCCATCTGAAGAGCCCCTCCAGGTAATGCATTTTTTGCCATCTATGTGTTCTAATTTTAATATACCCTTATGTTTCATTATATGTGAACCTATCTGTCTGGGAGCGAAGTTTAAGCGGAGGAAAAAAGACTTTCAGAACTTGTGGTCTTAAACATGTCATGACTTTTATGTGGCTATAAAACCATGTCATTAAGGGTACAATGAAAAGTTTAAAGTGAAATTGTTTCTAAATGTAGACTAACATCATTCTTTTTCGAACAGACTAAAAATGAAAGAGTAAAATCTTTGACTGAACAGACAAAGTAAGAGTTTTTGGGGTAAAATAATGGTTACCTTGATGAAGGATGATATAAGGTATATTTTTATCCAAAGAGCACGAGGTAAGCAATTTGGAAGGAAAGAAACAACAAGAATTTTTTCTAGAAGGAATAAAAACAAACTACCGGATTTTTTAAGAACAAAAAAGATTCTATATGTAAAACTCAATCACAGATTTTGAGCCAAAAGTACTGGGTTCTGCCAAACCCGTAGCTTTAAGGCGCTCCACCTTGCTTCCATGTCTCCATCTTTCTCAACTCTTTCTTTTGCATCTTCACACATATAGTAGGTCCAAGAAATTCGATGGCACCCTAGCTAGTATTGGCACATAGCCGCTAACTCATGAATTTTATGTACCTGTCCAGCTGGATTATTGTGGATTTCCTATTTTTTTTTTTTTTTTGAGAAGGTAAGATTGATTTATATTAAAAGAACAGTCAGCCTAGCGCTGAACAGGTGCAGACTGCTAAGGCAGTACACAGGCTCGGATTCCCTCAGTACAAAAGCAATATTTTGGACTTCCAAATTTTGACCCACAACTAGGATGTAGCCTCAAATCAAACCAAAAGCAGAGCTGTCTCATCTGTGATTAACAGAAAATCAAGCTATCATGTGCAGACAAGGGATATTTGTAGTGTCAAGATTTTCATAAGTGATCAGTACGATTAATTATGTTTGTTGAGATTTTGTTGAAGTATTACTGGCGTTATTTGTGCTAAGATGTACAATTGACTGTAGTGACCCTTGGAGGACAGGGGAGTGTGCTTTTTCTTTTTCTTTTTGGTGGCTAAAAGGAACAATCGTGATCCCTAGAGTGGAAATCATTTCAACTAATCATCACGGATCCTATGTTTATGCTGGTTATATATATGTCGTCACCTCTACTTCATATTCTTAGCACGTAGGGGCACTTCAATAATGTAAATTGGTTTATGTGGCTTACTTGAAGAAATGAATTAATTTGGTAGTTAATTTACTTTCGTGTTGCTTTCCTAGATAGGTGGTTGATTTTGGGGAAAGTGGTCCTGTTCGGTGCTCCCGTTGCAAAGGCTATATAAATCCTTTCGTGAAGTTCATTGATCAGGGAAGACGTTTCATCTGTAACCTGTGTGGTAAGAATGAAATTCATTTATTTCCACTGAAGTTATGTGATATTTGGAGTCTAGAGCATTGCTCTAGATATTATTTAGAGACTCAAGATTGAAATGCAACACAGCATGGACGTGATGTTTTTGCGAAAAACTACAGGATACGAAACAGAAGTATCAAATTCACATCGTTATTATATTTTTCTGCTCTAACTAGTCTAACAAAAAATGCAAGCATATTCTCAGATGTCTAATATACATTCTTATTAGTCACTGAGAACATGAGATCTGTCTTACTTTTACACCTTCCATTTCATAAGACTTGTAAAAAAAAAAACACCTTCCATTTCATAGGAGGCAAAGCAGAAAATTATCTTTGAACACAGTCCTTTCTGGACCCAGTTCAGATATTAGTGTTATTTGGAAGTGATATTTGTAGGTATCAATACGATCCTTATAGGTTGACATGAAAGTCTATAAATGAAGCCGGCCTGAGAGCAACTTCATATAATGCTATGAAGTGGAACAATAAAAGGAAAGAATCACCGACTCTCTCTCTCTCTCTCATATTTTGGGGATAGTTCACTTAACCTCTGTTAAATAGTTGAGGTGTACACAAGCCAGCTTTGGCATTACCCATCCAATTCTATCTTTAGTGATATATTCCTGCTTTAACAGCAAGATCTCTTCCATTTTCTATGGTATAGCTTGCATTTCCTTGACACCCTACCTAGTGTATATGCATGGTTATGATACAGCAGGAAAAGTTCAATCTCCCAGTCGAAGACCAATTGGCCAGCTTCCATGCTATTCACTGCAAATTACATATTTCCAAAACAATTGACTCTAAAAGGTTAATGGATTGAACTCCTATGCCATCAGCTTCAATTAATAAATCGAATRYGCAACTTGAAAGTYAGAAACCATTTTCAATTTCCTARTGCTGCATTTTGATGAAAATGTGCTGCTGTGYAGTTTTCWTCTCATGTTTCTTGCCATCCTTTTTGCAGGACATACYGATGAAACTCCACGTGACTATCAGTGCAACTTAGGTCCAGATGGCAGGCGTAGGGATGCTGATGAAAGGCCTGAACTATGCCGAGGAACCGTTGAGTTTGTCGCTACTAAGGAATATATGGTTGGTACCTTTTGGCACATATTGGTTCAGGGATGTGATTTCATCGCTTTATAGGAGTAATGACATATAAAGTGGACATTCCTAGAGCTGAACTTTCAGTTTAGCTAGCTTTGAGCTTTCAAATTTACAATCTGAACTTGTTTTGGAATTTGGGGAAGCTAACCAAAATAGAGTGGATTGAATACTAAGATTCATATTGCAATATCAACTAATTTGAGATTGAGGCTGGTATCAAAATATTAATAACAAAATAAAACACTAATTTGAGATTGAGGCATAGTGGAAAAGCCTGCGGGAAATTTGCAGTTCACTAGCACCCTTGTCTATCTATTCCAAATGTCGGCTCTTGTGTAGTTTTCCACCACCAGGTTGTTGCTGTCGTCCTGCTGTTGCTGATGTTAGACTTAAGGAGGAAACAGTTGTTCTGTATATCATCCGTTACAAAATTCTTCCAGCATTGAAAGCAGTATATGAAAATATACAGAAAATAAGCTAAAGAGGAATGTGGGGAGAAGGAGAAGGGAGATTTGAAATGTTGAACTGTGGCAGGCTTGTCAAATTATTGCTCCTAGAGTACTATGCAATCTGTTAACAGGAGAAGTGATAGGTTGAGGGGGTTGGTAGTGTGGACGAGCAGGATCTCAAATTTAGAAAATTAAAGTAATACTTTGACAGAGACATTTATAGAACAGAGTTCTAAATCAATGTAGATATAGATTTAAACCTACTCTCTGTTGGAGGTTGATTTGATGCCCCTTTTTTTTAGCTGCGCTCCTTTCTTTGGTGTAGGGAATCACCTTAATTCGATTTTGGAACTAGTTGGTTTTTGTGGTAATAACATGGAATTTTGTCTTGTATTTCAGGTGCGAGATCCAATGCCTGCTGTATATTTCTTCCTGATAGACGTTTCCATGAATGCCATACAGACTGGTGCAACTGCAGCTGCTTGCAGTGCGATTAGCCAAGTTGTTTCTGATCTCCCTGTAAGTCATACATTCTGGTTGTTTATGATGATGCAGCATGCATTTCTTTACCTTTAGAGAGAGATGTGATTTGTCTGATGAGATGATGAAAAAGGTTATTGATGCATCTGAATTGTGTAAACCCCAGTTTGTCTCCATTCTGGATAACGCGATGTTGCATCAATGCTGCTTGGTCACTTTGGTTTATCCAAGAGTTCGTTGTGGAATATCTGTATTTAGTGGCTGTTGGCCCGGGGTATGGCTGATTGGGATTAGAAAATGAAGAGATTATGATGCGATAACCTGTCGATTTGCATCTCCTTGAGCGATAAAGCAATGGCTTTTAGTAATTCCAGAAGTTAAAAGGAAAATGATGAATGTGACAAATGATTTAGGTGAACCCTTGAATGTCTCCAATTGAGGGGTTCTTTTCTCGGCATCTGGTGTCTTATAGTTGAATGAACCGTAGGTTGATCTGGTAAAGAAAGCTATCATTGATCTATTGGAACTTCGGAGAGATGGGATGATTCAAGTGGTTAGAATGTCACATTCACTAGGAGGCATGGATTAGGGAATGGATACTATTTGTGATATAGTTCAGCTAAGATGCATTTTTATTCAATTTTACTGCACAATATGAATTCTTGGAGAGTTTATGAGCTGTCTTTGACATTGAAAACTTATTATCACAGGATGGTCCTCGGACATTGGTTGGCGTTGCTACGTTCGACTCAACTATTCACTTTTACAATCTCAAGCGTGCATTGCAGCAGGTTTAACACATTGAGATGGGTTTGATTCTACTAGATTAAGCTTATAAATCTAAATTAAAAGAAGCTTTGAAATCAGTATTGAACCTTTATCAACTATCTTTGCCTTTTTTCTCTTTGTTGCGCTAATGATGAATTGACTATTACTTTTAAGGGTAAACTGCAGATATGTGTTGCCTAGATTATTAAGTAAATGCATTTCTTAAAGAATTTTTATAAGTGAAAATAAAATAAAAATCTTTAACTAAGACATATCTGGGGAATGGAGTTAGTAGTACTTACTAAAACAAAGTAATATTGTTCGTGTTTCATTTTCCATTTCTCTTATCCATGATTAAGTCATGGGTTGCAGGAAGAAAATATTAGCCATCAAAAGAGTTACTTATTAGCCTTTCTCAACTTCTTGGCCTTAATTAGCTGCTCGTCCCCTTACTGCCTGATTGCTCCATTTTGTCTAATTTTGCAGTTCTCTCATTATTCTTCTCTGGTATAGTTGGATTCTATTTCACTTGATCCATTGTTCTCTGATATGATTTGTTCATTGTTCCTTAATATAGATGCTAAAATGGGATTAGGGTTGTGGCAAATGGTTTGGGTTGGTGATGTGCTTGTTTTCTGATAAGTTGATTCTGGATCTACCTTTGCAGCCATTGATGCTTATAGTCCCTGATGTCCAAGATGTTTACACCCCCCTTCAGACTGATGTTATTGTGCAGCTCTCGGAGGTTAGTTCTGCAAGATGTTGACCAACTTCTGTTCATTCTCCCCCTACTTAAAGCTGATTGACTAAGATTTTCAGTGCGCCCTATGAAAGTGGTTACTTGTTTGTGTTTTCAGTGCCGTCAACACCTAGAGCTTCTCCTAGAAAGCATCCCAACAATGTTCCAGAGCAACAGGACTGCTGATTCAGCTTTTGGAGCTGCTGTCAAGGTATCAGTGCTTTGCTTGAAGTTAGTTTCCCAAGTTGTGGTTTGGATTATAAATCCACTTGTTTTATATTGCCTCATTAACTCATAGATGGAATAAGTATTTACTGCATTCCCTCTAAAATGTGAGTAGTGAGGTCACCGCAGTTGCCTGAGACTTTGCCATTCTGAGAAAGAGATTGGAAAAATTAGTATTATGTCTCTTCATGCAGATGCAGGGATGGATCCAACGTTATGGTACTGTGCTCATTTGAACCCAGTACTTTCAACGTGGAATATAAATTTATTTGTAAAAATTTTCAAAAATTGCAATAAACTGTTTGTATGAAGCCCTAACTTTAAAAATATTAATGGGTTCAATGCTAAGAACATTAAATATTGAACCTGTAGATAAATTCCGGAATCCGCCTTTGTGCAGATGAGTGCAAGTCTAACTACTTCAGTCTATGATGGATTATCATACAGATTGATTCTTACTTCGCGTTTTGTTACTTCAGGCTGCTTTCTTGGCAATGAAAAGCACTGGTGGCAAACTTCTTGTGTTTCAATCAGGTAAGGTGCTAAGTGCAGTGAACTTTAAGTGTCAAGTACAAGTACAACCTTGTGCTTCTAAAATCAAGACTATCTCGTCGGTATGCTTGCAGTAAAACATCTTTTATCTTTGATCTCTCACTTCTTGTTTACAATGCACTGCTGATTGACTGTTTTGCTTTTATTAATTTATGCTTAGTTTCTGTTTCTAATGCCATCTGCCTAAATAGGTTGATACATAATAGGATTTCTTTCTGCGGGCCTGTGGTATAAAATTGAACTATTACTAGGATTGCTATGTTTAGATAATATTTTCAGTAAATTCTTGTCATGAAACTCTCCATCAAATATCTGGACTGAAAACTTTGTAAGATGGAAGCATGCTTTAGACAATGAGATAATGGTAAAACACACACATGAAATGTCACGTTTTTGCGAGTTTCCTACCTGAACTATCAGATGTTCACTATTTCTACTTGAACTATCACCAACTAATTATTAAAGCACAATTCAACTGTCAATTGTTTGCATTTCCTACCTGAACAATGGTGACATTTCAGGTAGGAAAAGGGAACAACTAATATTTAAGGTTTGTTTTGATAAATAGTTGGTGATAGTTCAGGCAAGAAAAATGAACACCTATGGTTCAGGTAGAAAACTCACAAAAATGTATACTTCAGTTGTGTTTTTTGACCATCAACTCTTAGGCAACTGCCTTATAATTCATCTTTTCTCCTTCACCAGTCGCATCAACACATTCATAGGTCCTGTGATATATTTCTTGTAAATGAGCCATGCAACCTTGAGTCCTTGACTACACAATTCCAAGTGTTGGCTATATTTTCTTATAGTCCTGCGATCTCTTAACTACACAAACTGTGATACAATTCTAAGTGTTGGCTATACTTGCTTTTTTATAGTCCTGCCATCTACTGGTATTGGAGCCCTTTCTGCTAGAGAGGCTGAAGGAAGAACCAATGTATCAGCTGCAGAAAAGGTAAAATTATTGAACCAGTTTTTAGTTCTTCAACATATATCTGTCCTTTGGCAGGAGTTTCGTTTTCTTGCGCCTTTTGCTTGATTGCTATAGGATGCTTACTACTTCGACACTGGTGTCTCACTTTTAGATTGTTTGGACCCGCTGTCCCCTAATTTTTGCCCCTCATTTCATATTTTGGATGTCGCAAAATATTGTCCATATTTAATCATGTGGGCTCTGCCCATAAAATTGTACATATTTAGTGTTGAATATATAGAAGCTTCTAATATAGTCGTTATCATGCTAAGTGTGAGAGATGTTGTCTTCTAAATGCCAACTTCTTATGAAAGAGACAGTGGGAAATTAAATAGTCTTCAATTTGTTAACATCAAAATGTCTACTTGATATTTCACTGCCAGAGTATGTACAATATGTATGGGCAGGAAATAGTGGTTCAATAACTTGACTTAAGTTCTTTGAGCTGCCAATCACTTGTTTGAGTCATGGCCTCTGAGAAATGTGTGGCAGTTTGCTCATCAATCTTGAAAATGTTTGGTTTTAATTCCACTATTTAATCATCATCTTAAATCATGGAGCGTAGGAATCATTTTCTTGTGTGGTAAATGAGAGTGCTTTTTGTAGCTATCAATTTTCTTCTTAAATCTTGGGTTAAGGTGTATTCCTACTAAGCTTTCACCTGAGTGTGCTTATCATTTTTCTTTTTTGAGATGAAGTAAGAAATTTTATATAATAGGTTTCAAGAAGATGCAATAAGTACAAAAGAGGGAAGGAGAAGTCAGCATGGTACAAAAAGTGCTAAGCTAGAGCAAAAGAGCTGACTAAATCCAAAAAGTTAATAGTATAATGTACAGGGGCTAAATTCTGCCAACCATATAATCATAAAAGACATCTATCTTTAAGAGTGTGCTTATCATTTTTCTTCTTGTTGATCAGTTTTCTTAGAACAGGTGAGAAGTTTATATGTCAATGGTGCTAGTATGGTACATTGAGGTACTGTTAGTGTAGTCCGTGTAAACATTGGACAAATAAACACTGGATTGTAATGTACATATCCAGCACCAATGTGGCGAGGAATAAAAAATAATTGCTTATGCAAAAAAAGGAAACCATGACATTGCTTATTCCGAAGAGTTGTATATTTTCCAATTTCAGGAGGCTCACAAGTTACTCCAGCCGGCTGACAAAACTCTGAAGACAATGGCTATTGAGTTTGCCGAGTATCAGGTCAGTTCATATGAAAAGCCCGTGGAAGAATGACTCATTGAGCACAAATAGGATGTTAAGAACTCCTTTTGGTCCTTTTATATTTATAATCGTTCACTTTAATTAATTAGATCTCAATTGCTTCAGGTCTGTGTTGACGTGTTTCTCACAACTCAATCTTATGTAGACATTGCCTCCATCTCAGTTATTCCTAGGACCACTGGTGGGCAGGTAACTTTGACACTTGTTACTTTTTTAGCTTGTCTTCTCCCCTAGGGCCTCACTTATGATGCACTTACTGTTCATGGAATTTATGAGCAATCTTATTATGCAACTTACTTTATATGTTAGTCACTTCACTTCATGTTCCCTTTGATATTTTTGCATCTAGACTTGAGCTTTAAGGATGTTTCACTTGTGTCAGGTGTACTACTATTTCCCTTTCTCTGCTCTTGCTGATACTGCCAAGCTGTACAATGATCTTCGATGGAATATCACTAGGCCCCAAGGGTTTGAGGCAGTAATGCGTGTGAGATGTAGTCAGGTATATTCCGCAGTTTTCGGGTCTTTCTGTGCTCCTTTCATAGGAGAAGTACCATACCTGATTTATGGAAACCGAGGGAAAAATTCATGCTGATCGTGTTCAATTTGCAGGGCCTTCAAGTTCAGGAGTACTCTGGAAATTACTGTAAAAGAATTCCAACAGATGTTGATCTACCTGCGGTTCGTCCCCTCCCTCCATGATGCATTTCCCAAGAATAAAGTAACCATAATTTAGATGGAATTTGGTAAATAAACTATGCACATCTGCGTAAAGGAATTCCATTAGATGCTAATCTACCTGCGATGCGGTTTATCCCTCTATCTCTACTCTCTCCCCCTTTAGAAGCCAATACGCACTTCCCACGCTTAAATTACAACCACAACTGAGATATACTTTGGTAAACAAACTATGCATGTATTAAGTTCGAAGCATCTGTAGCACATTTCTTGGGCTAATACCAAATCTCCCCATATTATGTTTGAGTATTTTTGATATTTTACTATTGATTCCCTGCCTGACTTACTAAGTGAGCTTCCAACAGTGTTGATTTCTCCATCATCCAGAGTTTGATCCTGTTCTTTTGGTGAGTTTCGGGGGTGGAGATGATGCAACCAAGAAAGAGAATATGTGGTGACATGTTCATTCGTCACTCGTTTATCACCTATGTTTTTATCCGACCATTTTTCACATCAAGATAAAGCCTTTAAGCAATCTTTTCAGATTTCCATGGCCAAAATATTCAAATGAACTTTTCATGGGCCATAAGTGAGAAAGTTCACATGTTCTGGAGGTGGCCAGCATGCCCTTAATGCTGAGGAATACAATAGTACTACTTTCAAAAAAAAAAAAGTTCACATGTCCAAAAGTACTCAAAGGTGCATATATTCTAAGTTAAATGTTTTGGGAGAACCTTATGAGAGGACATTCGCTTCCAAAAGGGGTTATATGAATCTAGAAACCACATATGCCGGTAAGGGATTTTAGTTTGTCCATTTTTCTAATGGCAGTTATACTAGCATAGGTTTTTCTGTATGCATATGTTTACACAGCTAATTCATCTTTTCCAGTGTGAATATTTACACTCAAACGTTTTTACACTGTTGATTCCCTGTTGAATGTGCTAGTTTGACAAACTTATGAATTCGGTGTGTTCTCATTTCTAAGTGAGCTTTCCATTGTGCAGATTGACTGTGACAAAACAATTATGGTGACATTGAAACATGATGACAAATTGCAGGATGGTTCAGAATGTTCTTTTCAGGTACAAATTTATTTCGAGTCTGCAGTACTGCGTTTTTGGTCAATTATGTTTGCCCTGTTTCCGTATGTCTATTTTTCCCTGCTGCTTCTCCACCCTTTTCACTTTTCTTCCCTGGTGCAATATGATGCCCATTTACAAGAGGTTGTTTCTGTGTTTCCAGTCTGCCGTTCTTTACACTACCATCGATGGCCAAAGAAGAATCCGAGTGTCAACCTTGGCTCTGCCTTGCACAACTATGTTGAGTAACCTGTTTCGGTCAGCTGACTTGGACACCCAATTTGCTTGCATCTTAAAGCAAGGTAGAGGATACTATGTCATAATACATTGTGCCACATTCTTTAGTACAATGTTGACAGTGCATTGGTGTTTGCTCGTTTCTCATATGTGCATAGCTGAATTATATAAAAGATTGTGCGTGGACACCTCCTACATGTCCATGGGTACAAATATAATCTGATTGTTTCCGCTACGGTGCTCCCTTTTCCTTATAATCCCCATAAATCTTGTTCTGCATCTTTGGAATGAATATTTGCTAGATGGTGGTGTGACCTTTTTCTCTAGATGTTCTGTGATTTTTGAATGCTATGCAAAATGTAAAACACGACCAGAACAAAGCGAGGGACAAAGAAAAATAAGTGTCTTATTAAAAAAGTAAAAAAAATAAAGAAAGAAAGAAAATTTTGACACTGCCAGAATAAGTAGGGAACTGGTGTTTGTAGGATGTCACCTCTTTTATATCTTTTGGCCGAATGGCTAAATGATATTTTCCTTTTTCCCCTCAGGTTTCAATTCGTTAGGATGTACAGTAGAAAATTCATAAATCGTATATTTTGTCTTGAAAATGCACAACTAATACACTCCTTTTCTTTCTTTCGCATTTCTTCTGACTAATCAACCACAATGAACTTGTCACCTCTTTTAGTATTTAATTGGTATATTGAATCTACTTGGCATTAAATTTGTGCTTATATTCTTCGCCGGTGAAGAACTGCACAAGATCCTGCATGAGGGCTTTAACATCCTTCTTCTCTTTTAATCTCTAGCTCTCTGGCAGAGGCAGAGATTTTTGTTTCTCAAAATGTTAAATCCCACCACCCCAAAAAAAAGCCTGCCCAAAAGCAAATTATAGAAGATAGCTCTTTACAGCTTATTAATTGCGCTGTTGCGGTTGACATAATTACTCACGAGTTGCCAAGTGGCCTGCACTACTTGCTTTTGATGTTTAATGTTATCTCTTGCACTGTTGCTATATCATTATATTGTTCCTTTTTTGTCCTTGTTCATTAGTTTAAGAGAGTAGTCGTACTTATGTCATTTTTCTTGCATGCAGCCGCCAGTGAAGTACCAACTGCTCCTCTCTCACGGATCAGAGAACAAGTGACAAACCTTTGCATCAACATTCTGCACTCTTACCGTAAATTCTGTGCCACAGTATCATCCTCGGGACAACTTATCCTTCCTGAGGCACTTAAACTTCTTCCTCTTTACACGCTAGGTATATCCTGCCTTCCTTTTTCCCACGCCTTTCATTTCCCAATGATCTGACACTGTAGGTTCATACATGCACTTTTTATATGTTTAAGTTGGCTTATTGATCAAAATGCCTATATCACTTTCCTCTATGCTCCACCTTGATTTCCTTTTGTTGCTATCCTAAGATTTTTTATTCAGTGTATTATATGGGTTGAGCTAATGTAAATGATATGAAGGAAATTTTTTTTGAGAAAGAAATTATATGAAGGAAAATAGTGCCAATTAAACCTAAATGAATGAATGATCACCATTCTTAGTATGTGCATTTAGCTTCTGAATGCTTGTAGTGCTGACTATGATTTTCTGTCACTAAAAGACTACTTCTAGTGTGAATTTTTGTGCAAACAACAATCTAAAGGCTATGTTTTTATAAGTTTTCTTAACATTTCAGCTTTGGTTAAAAGCACTGGACTTAGAACAGATGGGCAGATCGATAGTAGGTCCTTCTGGATTAATTATGTTTCCCCACTCTCTACTCCACTGGCAATCCCTCTGGTCTACCCTAGGTTGATAGCAATTCATGAACTAGACACACAGGTATGTTCTTATATTTATTGATTTTGTTTCCCTTTTTAATTTTGCCTATCCAAGTCAAGTTGGTTTCTTTTCATTTACTTGATTCATTTGAAACATTACTTTTGGATCACATTTCTTACATTTCATTCTGTGTTGAACTTGTAGGAGAGTGACAGTCCTCTTGTTCCTCCTTCTATTCCGCTTTCGAGTGAACACATTAGTGACAATGGTATCTATCTTCTTGAGAACGGCGAGGACTGTTTGATATATNAGGACTGTTTGATATATGTTGGGAACTCTGCAGATCCTGATGTTATCCGTCAGCTGCTAGGCATTTCATCTGTTGAGGAAATTCCTGCTCAGGTAATTTGGCATGTCTTCTGCTGTTGATTGTTTATATTATTCCAAATTTATGAGGTAAAAGAGGGAAAATCATTCTCAGCACCCGTTTTCCTAGGATTCTCATTTGATACATGTGACTGAAAAAGTGCATGTAATTTGTATGTATTATTCTTGGATGGTTTTGGTTATACTGTATAAATCCATGTATTATCCAAAGTACGAGGCTTGCATTCAGACCACCTATCTTATTCAATGGTTTGTTTTGTGCCATTTTATTCAACACAGTCATGTTTAAAAGTAAACCTGTTTCATTCTCCTGCATGCTCTTTGTTTATACTTTATTCTCCAACTTATTAAGCTCTTGGTTCGTTAGATTCTTGACGGACAAAGCAATTATTTATTGTAATTTAGCTCCTCTTCTCGTAGATTCTGAAATTTCCCTTTCTCTCAGTTTGTTCTGCAGCAGTATGATAATCCACTCTCAAAGAAGCTCAATGACATCATTAATGATATTAGACGTCAAAGGTGTAACTATCTCCGGTATGATTCTTCTTTTTCTGTGTATTTGCTCTTCTGTTTACTTCTACCTTTTAGGAGACGGCTCCTCAATTACTTTTCATTACTTATATAACAAAAATATGTGGTTAGTCTTCCTATAACTCATAATATGTCTGATTTCTGATATATTCCCAATTTGATCTTGACAGCTTAAAATTATGCAAAAAAGGAGATTCATCAGGTTCGTATCCAGTACATTGTTTTTGCATTTCTATTCTCAAATCTTAACATACCTCCCCTCCTCTCCCAACACACACACACACACACCCAAAAAAAAAGCAAAAAGAAAAATATAAATTAGTCTGAAGTGGAAGAAAGGAGAAGGGGGCGGGATATGAGATCTTGCTTGACCAATCATCCTCGCTTTGTTTATCAACTTGCCTTTAGCCATTCCAGATTGCATCGAAGGGCTACTTCTACCGTGTTTTATAGTTATGTAGCTTTAATTAACATTGAGGAAAAAGAATGATTATATAAACATTTGCCAATGATTATCTACATGCAAGAAACATGCTCATGTGAGATTGGTTTGGAAGGAAAGAAGCTCAAATTGTATGATATTCATTCTTGGTCTTGGTCCTGCCCTAGCACATTGTTAAACCTTTGAATATCTTTTTCAGGCATGTTATTCCTCTCGCACATGGTAGAAGACAAGACACAAAGTGGACTTTCATATGTCGAGTTTCTAGTACATATCCATCGGCATATTCAAAATAAAATGGCTTGAGAAAATATCCAGTTTTGTTCAACGAATTTTGATTTTAGAGAGAAGGGCACAGATGGTTTCAGTATGAAGAGGTGCAGAGCAGCTTTCCAGGTGTGGCCCCATTCCGTGGCTTCAGAGCTCAAGTTTTTTTGAGGTGTAGTGCATACTCATAAAGAACGAAACGAACAAAAAGCATGATATTTATGTATTTTCAGTGATTAGTGTTATTTATTCTGATTATTTTTCTTGACGTGAAATGTAGAATTAAAGTGGAATATGTTTTATTGACTATATTGGGTATGGTGTTAACAAATGTGTTTCTTTTTGGTTCGTGTTCCAAGTAGCGTTTGTTCTCTTTATCTCAGAGTATCATCAACAGAACTGAACTTGGATTTACTGAATATATATATAAAATGTCTTTGCCTCACTTTTGAGTGGCCTTTCAGCCATAATTTGTTCGAGCTTCAGATAAAGGAGTCAACAAGAACCTGTGGTTCAAGACAAAACGAACTGAGACTTCATTATTAAAATCATATCAGGAATTAAGTTTTACTTCTCACGTTAGCTTTGAATTGTACTAGATCAGTTGGAAGTAACAATTAGAACTTCCATCAGAAAGACCTAAAAGATTAGTGTGAAGTTTGGTCTGGCATTGGGGAAAAAACTGCTTAACATTGCTCAAATTTATCGGGAGAAGAAATTCTATCTTTTCAGATTAGCAATTTCTTAAAATTATGTTTGTGACCTTCATTTGCCCATCAATTTTCCTTCCTCAAGATATGATTGGCAATGACCTTGTTAATTTGAAGCAAATATTTACAAAAATAGGGCCTAACCTTTGAATATTTACAAAAACATGTGGTATGTGGTAAACTGTTTGGTTCAACTATTTTTGGAAGCACCCTCGCAACTTCCTTCCTATTCTTTTGTCCCTCTCTGCCTCCACAAATACTTCATAATTTTACAAGCACTAACAGTAAAATAAGCTTATAATATAAAAGTATCATTCCTTTTTATTCTTTATAAAGACTTCTTTATATTCTTTTTAAATTATATGTCAAAGTGAAAATCAATCAAATAAATTAAAATAAAAGAATAATACTCCCAATTGATGTTTAAGTCAACGTATAGGTATCAGTGATTAATCATAAAGGTAAGATTCCATGAGTATTCATTTTCTTTTATTATAAATAAATTCGATTAGATCTCGTTTATTAAAATTGTATCAACTTCCATCCCTCGTATTCTTCCTCATATATTAACACGTTTCTCTCTCTCTCTCTCTCTGTATATAAAAGTTTCATTCCCAATTATGATCGATCTGAGAAAAAGATAAAGAAGAAAAAGATGTAAATCTTCAAAAGCAGCAGTTACCATGTAAAGTAGTAGTTCCAGGTGTAAGAGAAGTCTACCCTATCCAAACATGTTCAATTAATCTGGGACAAGTTACAATTATTTTTTTTAATTTCAACTTTGCTATTGAGACGGAAGGAGAAGTTATAATGTTCATAATAATTTAGTGAAAGTATAAAATAATAAATAAAAGCCAGATTTCCACTACAGTTTACTCCTATAACTTTACACACAAACGTTTCTCTGCGATTTTCTTGTACCCAAACCCAATCTGCTTCGTTTTTTCTGCAGCAATTTTGTTGAATTTACTTGCTTTAATCGATCAAAATCGTATCTTGTTTGTTAAGCTAAAGGGTATAATTTTTTCTGCGAATTTCAAGCTTAAAACCTATGAAGGTTCACCCAGTACCAAGGAAACGAAACATCACGCTACGGAACGACATCGTATCGGCTTTCTCTCCGGCGAATACCGCGGCATGCCGGCAAAAGAAGCTCCGGAGGCTGCCCCATATCTTTGCGAAGGTTCTGGAACTTCCGTTCCATTCCGATGCCGATGTTTCAATCGACGAAACGTCCGATTCATTGCGATTCGTCATCCCCACCGATGATGTTGGCGATAATATTACGGCCCACGTAGTCGATATCTATCCGGGTGTTACTAAGATTGTTATCCGAGGTGACGACGTTTTCGATTCGTTATTGTCTGGGTTGGAGCTCGACTTGTGGCGGTTTCGGCTTCCGGCGGCAACTGTGCCGGAGCTGGCTAGCGCCTCTATTAGTGACGGCGAGCTGGTGGTCACGGTGCCCAAATGGGCGGATGACGACAGCGACGGTGATATCGGTGGAGCTGGTCGTCTTGTTCTTGTACAATAATCCGATTCTCTTCCTCCTTTGTCTCTCTATTTTCAGCTATGTAGTTTTCAAGTGTTAATTTTTAGCTTTAGTTAATGACTTTAATTCCAATTGTGGCTCGTCCTGATAATGTGATATAATTTGAACTATCTGATGTTTAAATGAAATGTCATCAATTATTAGATGTATATTTGATCATAGTTTTTGTGTTTCAATTTATGTACAAATGTTAGTAAGCTTTTGGCCATTAGATTCCTAACTATTTTTTTTTTGGAATTCATGAAGTCGGAGGTGAGAATTAAGTAATGTTAGGTTATATTTTTTGTAAGGGAGAGAATAAAATACTTTATTTTAAAATTTTATGACGACGGAGTTGGAAAATACACTTTTCCCGAGATAAATTTATAACTCTAACACGAATTTAGAAAAAAGTGAATAATTCTCGTGGCCAAACAAACTCGTAGGTATAACTTTTGCTTTTCAATACTGACTATTTACCGAGGCTCTGAGCTAACAAGTGTCTAAGTCTAACTAATAGGCCACCCCAGAAAGGAAAAGAACAGCTTATAGATTTGATATTCAAGTCTTCTGTTAAATACTAAGATTTTTATGATTGCCAAAGACTGAACTTTCCTCTTTTATATATTTATTTTTGGGTGATAGTCCGTGTATCATGTATTGATATTTGTTATATCACGATTAATATTTTATTATTTCTCTTCCTTCCTTTTTTTCTGTCTCCTTTTTCTTACATTTTATTTTTCTTTTCTTTGATTCTTTGAGATTTTTATTTTATATGATTACTATTAGTATTGTTAGTACTCTGTTTGTACTTTTATAAGCCGAGGGTCTATCGGAAATAGTTCTCTCTACCTCGGTAGAGGTATGGTCTGCGTGTAGGAATACCTTCCCCAAATCTCACTTTGTGGAATTTCACTGAGTTTGTTGCTGTTATTGCTGTTGTTAGTCCGTTGTTACAGTCTCATGGAAATCAAGTAATCGTATTATCTGTGGGTATCTTACTTCTTCCCTTTCTCATGGTTTAAGCGTGAGTCTAGTTGTTCTACAGTAATATTCTGCCCTGTGGTACTTGGTTTCATCTTTTCCGAAATTTTGTGTTCTTTGAAGTCGATCTTCTCCTTCGTTGGGTTATGGTTCCTCATTCTATGTGTTAAACCTTGTCTACTAGGGACAATATTGGATTCTGTTTCCCCTCAATACAACATTGAATGACTTAAAAGAGGCAAGCCAAGCTGCATGTCAAGGATTTGAAGGAAAGAGAATTGAAAAAAATATTTGTTGAATTATTTCTTTTCCTTTTGGAAAGAAGTAATCTTTTTACATGATCATGATCCTTTAAGGATGGGGCACAAGCAGCATACTTTACTCTCTTGCTTGCTGCCTTAAACAATTAGTAGGCTGCAGATATCAACGTGCTACTTCAAAATACCTGCTTAATTTTTTGTCATAATAGTACTGTCAAATCTCTCTATAATAGCGAATACCGTTGTTTGTCTAGATACGTTTTGGATGCTATAGCGAGATATTATTATAGAAAACCTGTACAACATAACATGAAATGAGAATCGGTTCATACAGGTGACAGGGAGGCGTCTCAGATAAAGGAAAATTGCACCACTTTGTATTCTTTTGTTGAATGAAGATATCCAAACCCGAAATTGCCAGTATAAGGTGAACATTTAGGCAATTTACACAATTGTTGTGTGACCGGATTGCACAAATAAAACCCGATGAAAGGCAAACTAAACCAGAGGAAACAAGCGTACTGGAACAATGGATATTGAAATTAGGTAGAGTGACACTGTATAACTCATTGTTTTCTCCCTTTCCTTCCATGTCTACTGAAACAAATTGAAGCCTGCCCCTTCTTAACCGTGGCAATTTCAGAGTATTAGTTTTCAGGATTTCCCGTTGAATTTTGAATCAAATTCTGAGTAGATGCCTCATACCAATTAATGTCAAGATGTAGATATCACTAATACTGTTTCAAGTGACAATGCCATGTAACTCAGGGGCCATAGTTAAATGAGTCATGTACAACTGTAGATTGTTAGTCTGATAAGTTGTGAACTGTAATAAAAATGACCGCTTTGATATTGTGGCATTCCGGGACATCTGATAATAGTCATCTTCCTTGAAATCAAAGTTTAAAACGAAATAAAAATGTAAGTAAAAGAAGGAGATTCAAAAACTAATTATATAGGTTAAATATAGGTTTATCTTTAAGAGCTCTCATTATAATATCTTCTACCTTTCCTTGTTTTGTTTATCTCATCATCATTTAAAGAGCTAAGATTCAAAAACACACTTGAACTATACCACATTTACGAGTTTACTGGCAGATCATCTTTTCGAAAATATTTAATTTACTTAAAGATGAGTGTTAAACTTAAAAAGATGAAAGACGAGTACTCGAGTTAGCACTGTAGACTACAATGAATCTTTGGAAACAAGAAAAGTCGTTTCCATAATTTGAGCTATTTAAAATATTGAGCCAAAAGACTAAATAAAAATTTACTTGCATGTTTAAGAAACTGCCTGTAGCATTGTTTAAGAGGGCAAACAGCCTTTTTCTTGTTGATGTTTTGGCTGGTATGCTTCCCCGATCTTCTACTTCTCCTACCTTTTTACTTTGTTATCAATGTTCGAACCTCTTTCCTTTTTGAGATTATCATTTATCAGATGAAAAGAAGTAATTAATTATTATGTAAGAAAAGTAAAACACAACAAATTACTATATAAGTTTTAACTGAGCAGGAACTCAATGGAAGTTGGCCATCCAGAAGATACTCTCTTTTCAAATAAGTCAGTATCCTATCCTTGCAGCAACACTAGAAAGAGTAAATTATAAAACAAAGAAAATGTCAACAAAAACGCTACACTCCCAAATCATCTAAAGATTAGAAGTATTAGCACATAAACATGCAAATATAAATTGAGCGACTCAACCAAAATTGAAAAGATTCTGCATAAATGTCGAGAGCAACACATGATATGGAAAACGTTTTCTGCATTTGGCTTGGAGGAACTGTTACTGGCAGATCATTTTTTCTTGGCATCTCCTGCCTTGGTCTGCAAAATTCAAGCAACCAGAGCATCAGTACAAGAATAAAATAAATGATCCAAAACAAAACGTACCTCTCAATATTTGGAGCTGCAGAGGCCAAAATAAAAAATATTACCTTCTTGACACCGCGCACTTTCTTGGCTCTATTTTTCCGCTCCTTCATCTGCTTCCTGGACTTCTCAACCTTTGTATCTAATCCATTCTGCAAGTATTGTTCAATAGTAGAACAAATTAGCCAAAAAAATTACAGCCAAATTCAATCATTAAGCCCACAGATTTAACGCTGAAGGTGCACTCAACATAATGGAGCATCAAAGTGCCTACTTTACTTAAAGATGAGTTATAGAATTAGAGCAGTAGGCTACAATACAAAAACAGATCAACGAGATAAACTTACAAAAGAAAAGGCAACGGTGACAGATGCAACACAAAACCGGAATCAACTGAATGAACAAGGAAAGGACTGGAGGAAGAGATTAGGTATAAAACCACATGTCTGTATAGTAGCTCAACTTCTGAAAATGATGAAATTGCAGATGCGAGTCTTGTAATGCCAACTGATCTTCTTTTAATTAAAATTTCCAACAAAGGAGCCAAGGAAACATGGACTATGGTGTAAATATTTCTTGTAAGCACATTTTACTGAAGCAGATTATATTACACTGTTAATGTTTATCTTGGATTAAGATCCTTGAGTTGACAGATGCCGTGCAATGATCCTTTACTACAAATTCATCTAAAAGTTGGTTTATGAACAAAAAACAAGCAAGGAGCAATGAGATAAACTGCACGCAGTCTTGCACCCATCCCAAATCTTAGCACGAATAAATCTTCAGAAACAATAAAATTGTTTCTATAATTGCCGTACTTATACTTGCTTGAAGAACAAAGTGGACACAACACAAAGTGCAATTCGAAAACCATATTGAAACATTTTTCATGCTAAGGCTCCATGTCTCTCGATATGATATTACAACTATAAAAACCATTCAAAAGATTATAAGCCATGATGTGAATTAGAATCTTTCCATCTATAGATCTTTTTAAGGAGTTTTGGTACCAACTGACCTTCTAGACTTAACGACGTCTATGCTAACATAAAACACTTAAATGATTCTTACCCTGATCAGCCTGTACTTTGGCTCATATTTCTTTGCATTCTGGACAGAATCATAGATCAAGCCAAAACCAGTAGATTTGCCTCCTCCAAAGTGGGTCCTGAACTTAAACACAAAGATTGCATTGGGATCTTTCACCTCATACATCCTTGCCAATTTCTCTTTCAACTCGGCCTGCAATGACCCATTACGCAGGTAAGACATAAAAACAAAAGCATATAACAATCAAGTGAGCTATAAGTGCTTTGTGGGCTCTCTCTATCTTTTTTGAAAATGTGGAGACCGGGTCAGCTTGTGTACACCTAAACTAATTCCACAAGTAACTGCTAACTCCCGCCAACATATACGTACAAAGTAACTCTATCCACCAATTTTTCCTACTCCGCAAGCACAAGTATCCGGTATAATTCTATCTGCCGATGCTTGCAAAGATGGAAAAGAAATTTGAACCATGGTTCTCGACAACCCTCTCACCTATATCAATTAATCACTATGTCATAATTTATGTGACAATCTTTCCTTTTTAGTTCGTCCTAAAAAGAATGACATATTTCTTATTTAATAATATTTCACTTCAAACTTCCCATTTTGCACTTAACGAGATGGTTTATAGCCACACAAATATGTATGACTTATCTTAGACCACATATTTCAAAAGTTCCTTTTCATTATTAAACTCCATGCCAGTAAAACACCTTCTAATAAAATGGGACGGAGGGAGTAATAATTATAAGCTAGTTGGATTCAGCTATTCAGATAAAGCAGATCCACTATATCCCTTACAAAGGATTCACAAAAAATTAGACTATTTCAAGCTGACATTAACATATGGCAACAGAACTTTCTTCCTCTAGCTAGTTGGAAGAAGCTATATTTTGCATCAAATAAGCACTGTTGTCTCTCAACGACAATCCAGGTAAGCTGCCTATATGACTACTCAATCTCCATTTTGATCTCAACTCATTTACTTATACAACTAAATAGCTGAACTTGCAGGGCAGTCAGAAAAATAAAGCAAATAAAGCTAATAAGCTGGATGAAATCGTTTGTCAAACCTTGGAAACGTTGGCCCTTCCAGGATGCAAGACATCGATAACCTGAAAAATTGACACGCCATTAGATCATATAGAAAAATGTGGTCTAAGATATCCACTGCAGCAATTGTTCCTAGTATTCACATTGATAATACGTCTTAAGACTTACGAATTGTTTCCTTGCGAGAAGACGATTGGTCATGAACTTCCTTGTTCTAATTGTTACTGCCTTGTCCGCCATTTCCTGTTAAGAGAATTCACCTTAAAATTCAACTAAAATTTACTTGCATTTCTGCATCTATATACGAAAATATCTAAAACGTATATCTATGTAATCTACAAATACAGGATTTATGATTCACTAATAGAAAATAAAGAGAGGAAAAATGGATTGAATAATACTTCGGTGCCTCTGCAAAATACTCCGGCGCCTCCGCTCAGAATTCTGTCCTTCAGAGACCTTGCTTTCTACTTTGCAAAAATGGAGGCTTTGTTCTAGGGTTTCTGAGTTTTTAGAAGCTCTATACAAACTCTTGGGCCATTTATCGACCGGCTGGCCCATTGTTAATGGATCAACAAAGTGGGCCCAAAATAAAAACTGAAAATTCTGACGGATAAAATTCACGAATAGCCAGCCACTTTCTTATCTTTTTAATTGAAAAATAGGCATTGTGGGAAGTTTCGTTCATCTGGAGTTTAATCCGTAAAATTTTAAATTCCATGACAAAGACTGTTTTTTAATTAATGACTAAAAAGTAGCTAGCCTGCAATATTACTATAATTTTCACAGTAGCTGATGCAATATTAT
>JACEIK010002069.1:39667-58570 GCA_018107945.1 Datura stramonium | reverse complement strand
CTTAATTCCTAATTTATTCATATAATTGTGGTGGATTTAGAAGACACTCGGAAAGGGCATGGATGGCCGACTGTTTAATTAAATATCGTTACTGATAATTGAACTTGTTTCCTTATCCGAACTCTCTTTATATCGTATATCATAATTGTTCTGCTCTCATATTTTTCGTGATCGAATCAGTCACCTAAAATTCAAGTTGACGATTCTTTATACTCTCTTCGTTCATTTTTACTTATCTACTTTAGAGAATCAAGTTATGATTTATCGTTTAGTTCCTAATTTATCCTTATAATCATATCTCAATATATTTCTTAAAACATTAAATTTATTATACTAAAAGGGTAATATAGTCAAAATTGTTATTCTATTTATTAATCCTTAACAGCAGCGAAGCCAGAACTGTCATTAAGCGGTGTCAAAATATAAAAATAAGAGGTATCAACATGAAATATATATACATAAAAAAATATTTTTACCTAGTTGTGATGTCGGTTGACATTTCTCAAGTACATGTGTCTTTCCCCCACTGCTTCTTAATAATTACGTTAAGTTAATACTGAATAAATAAAAATGAACGAAAAGAGAAATAAATTGAACTGTAATGGTAATAATGCGTATAAATGAAATTCGTTAACTTAACGTCCCCTCCCAACTAAAAGTCAAGACCCTGCATCTAGAAAATGGAGCTCATAGAGTTGCCGCACAGTGACAGCATGTTATTCTATTTGCGAGGGATATTAATGTAATATACCCCTCCTACTATTCTCATTTGTGAGTTTATGAAATTGAGGAACTTAGCTGAATTTCAAAGTGTGCGGCGGTTTTACGGGTGAACAAATAAACAATCCAAAACTTCGCATCTAAAAAGAAGATTAAAGACGGATTTATAATTTGAATTTTAGGGTATAAAAATAATGCATTAAGTTTTTAGCGGTCGAAGACACTTGGCACACATGCATGTTAGATATTCTAGTTTCTCCTTAATTAGAAATATGATTATATATTACTCACTCATCACATTTTAATTTGCGAATTCAGCTGATCTAAAAATTAGGTTGATATGTAATTTAAATAAATTTATAAAAATTTTAAATTATTTTTTTGATTGGTATATTATACAGAATTGTAATAAAGAAAAATAAATATTAGGTGATTAAAAAAATAAAGAAAGAAATTTAAGTTTGATATATAGTTGAGCCGTTGGGTTATGACACATTGTTTTGTTTATTTTGATTTAGTGCATCTCAGCTCAAGTGATGTTTGGATGGATTAATGACCTAATGTTATTTATTAACTAATTTGATCCATTTTGACCTGCTCAAGTTCAGCTAAACTCACTCATTTGTCACTATATAAGTACTTCTTTACATATTATTCATTTCATCTTTTTACTAACTCAATCTATTTGACTGGTCCAGTAACAACAACACGGGCTTCAATGGTTGAGTCGGGAATTTGCAAAGGATATACCGATTTTGTTTTTTTCATTTGTGTTATAAAAGGTGTGTAAAATTAAATATACATTGATAATAGCACCTTTATAACTCACATAAATTTTCAATAAAAAATATGCATCGGATCAATTTTCGTCTAAGATATCTCCGCCCATAACTGGCTCTAAAAAGTCATAATCGAATAACATATTTTAATTTCCTAATTTACTCTCTTATATAAGAGTAAAGTAGTTCAGCCCACACACGGTTTTACAACACATATCAATTTGGTCATTGGATTAGTCTTAACATCAAGAATTTTGTGAAGCAGTCCAATCTTAATAAGTTCCAAATTGTCTTTACTTGGGCCATATCAGTTAAGGTCCATTATGCAACTAGCCCAATATACCCAACCACTAATTTTGTCCAACAAATGATTCCTGTTTTTGTCTTGCACTGTAATACGTGATTTTTTCACTGTTAGTAGAGAACCACTTCAAGTGCTAATTAGTGAAGATTTCAAGAGAAGTATTTAGACATCCATCATTTAATTTGTACTTTAAATTTTAAAGTGATTGAATTCAATCATATGTGTTTAAAATTTAGATAAAAATGATTAATTGTTTAAAGTTAGGTATGTTGGCTTGAAGTTATTTTGAAATTAATGGACTTGCAAATTTTATGTTCTACAAGTTATAGCTTAAATAGTAATTTCAATATTGAGTATTGATGTGCTTCGACGTACTTATTAAATCATCATTTTATTGCTACATATTTATTTTCGTACTTAGCATTTGAGGAAAAGTAGTTTCTATTAAATTAAGGGTAAGTTCAATAAAATGGTAGTTGGACGGGGGAGTTGGTTTGTCAAGAACTTCATATCTAGAAAATGCAAGTTGTTGGAAATGAGGATGATGAAATGAATTGTGGGCATATTAGGAGGAATAAAATTAGACACGAGGATATCCGAGATAAGGTGAGAGCGAAAAGCGAGACTGAGATAGTTTGGACATGCAAAGAGGAGATGTGCAAATGCCCTGGTGAGGAATAAGTTGGATATGGTGGGAACGAGGAGAAATATAGATAGGTCAAAGAAGTATTGAGAAGAACTAATTAGATAAAACATAAAACATCCTCAATATATCGAGGACATGACCTTAGATAGGAGGGTATGAAGATCGTATATTAGGGTAGAAGGTTAGTATATAGTTGAGTATTATTTTGCTTTTTGATGGGATAGGCGTGATGGTAGTTCGGAGCACTGTGCGTGCATGTCATGGTATTAATCTTATTCATGTAGTTTATCGTCTATTGTTATTAGTTGCCTTTTGATATATGTTACCATGTGTTGCTTATTTTATTTGAATTATCATAATATTTTGCTGCTATACTGTTCTTTTTTTTTAATTTTAAATTTCCTGTAACGATTTTCTTATTAATTTGACATATTTCTTTCACTTTCTTTTTTTCATAATTACTTGAATTTATCATACTCGAGTCAATAGTTTTTTTAAAACAACCTTTCATCTTTAATGAGATAGAAATAACATCTAAATGCACTATATCTTTTTTAAAATCTAACTTTATATATAAAATTACATTAAATATATTATCACGGACGATCTTAGTCAAAACAAAACATGGTTTAAGAATACCAACAGGGAGATGAGAAGAACAAGCTCAGTTAAACATTTTTTTGATACAAAATATTTACATTATAAATTAATGGATATAGATATATGTCTTTTATACATATATTCATTTGTTGTTGAACATTTCATGAGGTGACTTGAATAATTATCACCACTTTTGATAGTTGGATTTAAATTGTATACTGATGGTGTAAAAACCTTCTTATAACATAAATATATTTTAATATGATATACTTAAATATAATAGGTCAATTATTATTTTTTTTAAAAGGGAATATTTGCGTAAATTAGCCCAAAGTTTGTCAACGGTCACGACTTAACCAGCCCAAAAGGAGGTGGGTTTGGATTTGTGTATTATGGACTTTTGGGCCGTTTTAGACGGGCGGGAAGTCGCTCGCTGTGGCAACGGAAATAATGGCGGGAGAAAGCAAAATCTGTTCAAACTTTTTTTTCCCTAAAACGGCGTCCACGTAAATATAAAAATCAAAACGCCGTCACATTTTTTTTCAACTCCAAGTAAAACAGAGGAGAGAGGAGTAACTTTTACATCCCTAAACTACCCCACACGCACTACACACACTCATTGCACTGTGTCACACGCTCGCTCGCACCACCACTCCTCTCCATCCACCCTCCTATGGAGAACCAGGCAAAGCGGAGCAAACAATCTTCGACTTCCGGGAGGAGAAGCTTGAAGAGAAAGCTCGAAGAAGATTTCGAAGACGATCGCAAAGTCTCTTCTCCATCTTCTCATGATGATAATGATGATGATGATGCTCATCAAGATCTCGCCCCCGAGGTTCGGACGCAGGTGGAAATTCTCGAATCTACTTTCTCTTCAACTGAAGCAGATCGTGCCTCTGCGAAGCGCGCTATTCATGTTCTCTCCGAGCTAGCTAAGAACGGTAACTCAACATCTCGTTTCATATTCATTTCCAGCGGATCAGAAAATTTTCATGTACTTCTTCCGCCTAATTTGTTTGACACTTTTCTGTTTATCGGGAGTTAATTCAACTAATTTCCGAAGCTAAACTGCACTGGATTAATTCAATTTCTTTTTCTTAAAAAAATAAAACTTAGATATCCAAAAACAGCACGATAAGTACTGTATTAGAAGAAAAAGTCCATTACGAATGTAAGTCAAAGTTCTTATAGAGTGCTGAATGTCATGGATAGAGCTATCGGCGTGCATGCACAGAAACGAATTGGTTTATTTCAATCAGTTTGGGACTGAAAGTTGGTTTTTGATATTCGAGGATTTTTGTGTTGCAGAGGAAATTGTGAACGTGGTTGTAGACTGTGGCGCTGTTCCAGCTTTGGTGAAACATCTTCAAGCGCCGTCCCTTGGGAGTGAAGGAGATGGTGGACAGATGTCGTATGAGCATGAGGTTGAGAAAGGAAGTGCTTTTACGCTTGGGCTTCTTGCCATAAAAGTTAGTATTAAATCATATTTATTCTCTTAACCACATATGAGAAGGCAATTTTCGCTATTAGGGCAGATGATTCTTTGAATTACTCCATACTATCCACACTTCAGCATACACAGGGGTTGCTTATACAATAGGACATATGTTTTCTTGTTGAGTAAATGAGCTTGCTTATACAATAGGAGCTATGATTTGTTATGGAATGCATTACACATTAATTGGTACTTTAGTTTTACCTGTATATTGCATGTATTATTTGGTTTATTTGTGCACTTTCTTGCCACTGTGAAGAAGATGAGCGATTTCATTAATAAGGAATATTACCAAAATAATTGGATACTAGTGTTTCCTATAAATTGTCTCTCAACAGGAATTTAGAATTCTAGTCTATCCTGTAAGGTTCTTCATTGGTTTATAATTTAGATGGAGGTGTCTTTGACCCTTTTTGTGTCTGACAGCCGGAGCACCAGCAACTAGTTGTTGATGCTGGAGCTCTACCTCATCTTGTGGATTTGCTGAAGAGGCATAGGACTGCACAAAACTCTCGTGCTGTCAATGGTGTTATCCGGAGAGCAGCTGATGCAATCACTAATCTTGCCCATGAAAATAGTAGCATCAAAACTCGTGTTAGGTTGTTTTTTTTGTTCTCTGAAATTTTGGTCATTACAACAAATCAAAAGAGGACTTAATTTTCACACATACATGCTATTTTGTATGTGAAGGATTGAGGGTGGTATTCCTCCTCTTGTTGAGTTGCTTGAGTTCGTTGACTCGAAGGTGCAAAGAGCAGCTGCAGGAGCCTTGCGGACTTTGGCATTTAAAAATGATGAGAACAAAAATCAGGTTAGTGGCTTTATTCCGATTTCGTAAATTATCTCTGAACATCTTGTGTTATCTGTTCTATTAGGATAATTTCTCTGAATTGATTTCAGATTGTTGAATGCAATGCACTCCCTACTCTTATTCTAATGCTACGGTCTGAAGATACTGCAATACACTATGAAGCGGTTAGGCATCATTTTACAAGTTCAAATTACTAGCTCTTTTTTTGTTTCTATATTTAATTAGGTATAAAGTCACAGCTATGCTTCAAGTGGTAAACATAGTTAGACGTAATAAAATTGTGGGATGGCAGGTTGGAGTCATTGGAAATTTGGTGCACTCATCACCAAATATCAAAAAGGACGTTCTTCTTGCTGGAGCTTTACAACCTGTCATTGGGTTACTTAGGTATTGCCGGATCTTATAATTTTGAGTGGCTGATCATGTACAACTTCTGTTCCGAAGCTGCTTATCATTTGCAGAGTTCCATCTAATGGATGTAGATGTGCCACTATTTGGTTTGTTCTTTTCCTCTTGATGGCTCCTGAAATAAGCCTTTTTATATGATAGTTCCTCCTGTTCAGAAAGCCAAAGGGAAGCAGCTTTATTGCTTGGACAATTTGCAGCAACCGACTCAGACTGTAAGGTTGATGAAGCTACTTTACTCCATTAATGTCAATAAAAAGCAGTAAAACTCTTGAATTATTGGCATTAAAAGCAACTTAATATGATTTATGCTTTAATTTTTTTTCCCGATGGTTTTGCAGATTCACATTGTGCAAAGAGGTGCTGTACCGCCACTGATTGAGATGCTCCAATCTCCGGATGCTCAACTTAGGGAAATGTCAGCCTTTGCCCTTGGAAGGTTGGCACAGGTGACTTGAAATCCTTACAGAACTTCTTTAGGGTACTTTGTTTTCTTGTGGTTATCAAGTAATTCTTCTGTTCTGTTAGCAGTTCTCCCCTGGGCCATTATTTCTCTGATTACCCTGCAAGCTTACCATTCTGATTTATTTGCTGGCATTACTTGTCTTGATATTTGATGATCATGGACTTACCTTTCATGATTATTGAGGTCATTTTCAAGTATGACATGTGCTCGTGGCATCTTTGTCATGGTCTTGCCCCTTTTTCCAATCAAACCTTATACCAAAGAATATTTTTGTAGTAGTGGTTCAAATTTGACCATGTTTTTTAAATTGTTCCGTGAGCTTAGAATTCAAGAATTTACTTTCTCATTTACTTGTATGTCGGATGATGAATTGGCATGGCTTGTACCTTGACGGAGCTGAATGATTACGGAAGATTCATATGGGCGACCCCTTTAGAATTGAGGTTTAGTTGATTGATTGACTTGTATATTTGGATGATAGATCTTGGACGGACACTTGATTACTTATTTTTGGTTTGTTTCATGCACTAAATATGCTGGATTATCTTACATAGTGGCTTGCCCACTTTTTAAACACAACTTGTTACTTAGGAGTAACATAAATGATAAAACAAGGAATCATGCTTGTGAGTAGTGGTTCCGTTGCGCCATTGTGCAGTTTCCATGAGTGGTTTCAATTCAAGTCTGACTTGTTTTCCTTTCATGGTATACATGTATGGACAATTAACAGTTAAATTCACTATCTTGTTGTTACTTTTCAAAAAAAACAAAAATTGCTGTCTTGCTGTTTGAGTGTGCCTTACTTCTATTCCTTGAAATATTGTTTACACATGGTTAGGACTCCCTAAAGTAGTATAATTTGTTGGATAACGTGAAATGTTGTGTGGCATTTACACCTTCTCTATTGGGCAGTTACATTTTATCCTAATTTTCTGAAGGGATAATGCTAACTTTGTGATTATATCATAATAATGTGCGAAGGACCAAAGCTTGGAGCTCTTTCTTCCCTTAATTATAGTACAGTACGACTGGAAAGAGCCAGGACATTGGGTTCTTTTCTTTCTTTCTCAGTCAATTAACTACAACTCAGTTCAAAACTATATAGGCTTTGCTATATGAACTTTTTCCTATACGAGCACATTTCGTTCCAATACTCAATAATCTACATTTAAAGATATAATTAAATAAATAGAACTGGGCTCTCTCTAACAATTTAAGCTTTTAGATGAAATAGAAATTTACTTCATGATATCGCAGTAGGACCTTGGGTTCGAGGCTCATCGCCACCCAATTGAAAAAGAAGAAGGTATTTCCACCTTCTTGGCTCATGAAAAAGAATCACCCTCGCATGTAAAGGGGCGTGTTGAAGACATGATTAAGTACATAGAAGCGTGCTCTATCTAACAACTTAGGAGTTCATATGATTTGGGAATTCTCTACATGCATTCTAGTTTATTGGATTTATTGGTTTCATGATGTTCAGGACACACACAATCAGGCTGGTATTGCTCATTGCGGCGGAATAGTCCCATTACTGAAGCTTCTTGATTCAAAAGATGGACCATTGCAACATAATGCTGCATTTGCTCTTTATGGGCTTGCTGATAACGAGGTATTACATCTTATCCAATCACAATAATGTTATTGTAACCAGATTTCATGCTTTTACATGCTTTTAAATTTGTCAGACGTGTTACATCGCATCTGACTTGGTGGAACTTTCTGCTATAGGATAATGTTACGGACATTGTAAAGGTTGGAGGTGTTCAAAAGCTTCAGGATGGAGAATTTATTGTCCAAGTATGATTCCTTTTTTCTTCCCATAATTGTTATTTTGTGCCAAGTATTATTTAAAGGACAAACAATCTCATAAAATTATGGTGATTTTCTCATTGTTCTTAATTCTTTACCATGAGCCTTGATATTGTTCACTCATTTCCTAGCCAACTAGAGATTGTGTAGCGAAGACATTGAAAAGATTGGAAGAGAAGATTCATGGACGAGTGAGTTTCTATTTGTTGCAAGGAATTTGTTGATGCATACTTTATTTGTTGGAATTGAAGCACATGATGCGATTTTTTTATATGAAACTCAATGAATACATTTCTTTTGCTGAGGAAGTTATTTTGGTTTTTCTAACTAGGAAATGCGGTGTATCCCCCATTGTCCAGTTCCTTCTTGTCCCTTCAATATGGCAAATTTCTTTGTTATGTCTTGTAGGTTACTGATGGTTATATCTCAAACCTTTCTGCCCTCTTTTGCAGGTATTAGGCCATTTGTTGTATTTGATGCGTGTCGGGGAAAAGGTTATTCAAAGACGAGTTGCTCTGGTGCTTGCCCATCTTTGTTCTCCAGATGACCAAAAGACAATCTTTATTGATAATGGTGGTATGTGTTCTCTACCTATACTCAGAATGATCTTTTCTCGGTGTGTTGGTTAGGCTGTGACAATTTGTCCACTATGTGGACTACGTTCTTGTAGGATTGGAATTGCTTTTAGAGCTTCTAGAATCAACAAACTTGAAGCACCAAAGAGATGGTTCTGTAGCTTTATGCAAGTTGGCTAACAAAGCCAGCTCCATTTCACCCGTTGATGCAGCTCCTCCATCTCCAACACCTCAGGTTTGCTCCGTAATTTCATTCTAATACTCTGTCAAAGTTTTTGTTCAGGTTTTTGCTTCTAAGTTCTAACATGAGTAATACTAGTCTTTTAGTCGTTTATGGAGTTTTTATTTAATTTTTCACTGTTATATTTGGTGGTTCTCACACTGAGTTACCACTAAGCTAAGTTCTTATTATCATCAAGCATTTCAAAGATGTTCCCTGAACTGGTTGATGTTCAAATTTAATCATTGATTGTGATGATTTGTGAAGCTTTTACCATTTACTTTATAGTTTATATGTCAAACCACTTTTTGCTAGTGTTACCTCAAGACTTGAAACTTATAATGTTAAACTTATAATGTAGCTGTCATGCAAATTTAATACATAGTCTACTTTACCAACCATTTGATGCCTCTCTTTTTGTGTACTCATGAAGGTTTATCAGTGAACTAAATAAAAACTCTGTTCTTACAGTTTCTTCCCATCATCTGGATTTTCTTTGTCAAATTTACATGTTGATCTGTGATCCAATTTGCTTCTCATGTTGTGACCCTGCTAGTGTTATATGCTGCTGTTTATACCATGTTTATTATGAGAGCATCTATTTAAAGTATGATATGCTTTTTTTTTTGTTCTTGGATGGTATCTGTTATCTTGGTACTTGGTGAGGGGTAGAAGACCTTAGAATGCTAAGTTTGCTTCACTGAGCGTTATATTTTTGTTTCTGGGAGGATGTGTATACCAAGAGTTGGTCTTCCTGTCGATGGTTTATTCAGGTCTATAACCTTGTCAATGGTTCTAGGGTTTTAGTAAATACAAACAGTTGAGTTCTGGAAACTTCACTTACTGACCCTTAATTGCTGGCATGATTGGTGTATTCTGAGAATCAATTAGGCAATGTGAGGGCTTTGCTTATCCCTACATTTTAAGGATGTAGATTTTGGGAGTAACTCGTCATCACTTTGGTGAGTGTTTGAGGAGGGTGTGCATGTTGACAGATTCCAGAGGCTGTCTTCACCACAGCTTACTTGATGTTCACTTTCTTCACCAATTAATAGTGTCGTCTGAGCTTTTCATGTTTGTTAGTTTGTATGTCTGCTTTCTGTCTTTTGTTTCTCAATTGACATATAGGCTGTTCATAACCATTCATGGTGCAGTAATTAGACAACGTATTTGATCCTATATTGTAACCATTCATGGTGCAGTAATTAGACAATGTATTTGATCCTATATTGTAACCATTTATGGTGCAGTAATTAGACAATGTATTTGATCCTATATTGTATCTCTTCTCCTTATTTTCTCCTTTGCATTTCTTTAATGCAGGTCTATCTGGGTGAGCAGTATGTAAATAATTCTACACTATCTGATGTGACATTTTTAGTTGAAGGTAGCAGCAGTTTTGTGATTCAAATATTGTTATCTTCTTTGTATCATGCTGTATCTTAATGATCTTTTGGTCCTTCACCAGGCAAACGGTTTTATGCCCACAGAATTTGTTTACTTGCTTCTTCTGATGCATTTCGAGCAATGTTTGATGGTGGCTACAGGGTAAGTAGAATTGGTGGCATAAAGATTTCTTGCTTTTACTTTTAGGTTTATTTGTTTCTAAATTGATCATTAGCTACACGAGAGGAAAGTTGTTTTTGCCCCCAAAGTTTTTCTTCTACTGATTACCTTTCTCTTTTGACAAATTTAAACCTGACAATCAAATGGTCTTGCAAAATTGCTAAAAGGCAAACATCTTCATTTGAAATGTTGGAAGCATGTGTCATGTGACTTGTCTGAATGCACATATGTGGAGTACAAAACTCTGATGATCTGTTATATATTCATTGCAGGAGAGAGACGCCACGGATATAGAGATTCCCAACATTCCATGGAATGTTTTTGAGTTGATGATGAGGTGCAATGCTGTTTAATCTCTGTCCACACCTGAGATTTAGGTTATACAAATCAATCTAGCAATATTCAGGACAGGAATGTTTCTTGTTTGCAGGTACATATACACGGGATCCGTTGATGTTAATATGGATGTTGCACAGGATCTTCTAAGGGCTGCTGATCAATATCTTCTAGAGGGCCTTAAGCGTCTGTGCGAGTATGCAATTGCACAGGTGAGTTCTGGGGACCTTTCTGTCTTTGAGGGGGATTTATGTCGGGTTTCTCCTGATAATTTCTCATCTTCTCTAGGATATCTCAGTGGAAAATGTTTCTCTGATGTTTGAGTTATCGGAGTCTTTCAATGCGTTGTCATTAAGAAATGCTTGCATTCTCTTCATTTTGGAGAAGTTTGACAAATTAAATGTCATGCCATGGTATGTCCAGATTCCTATCCTTTTGCTTCATCATTCCTTGGAAGAGAAAAAAACATCCTAAACAAAAATGCCCGCAGACAAAATAGTATGTGTAATTGTGTATTAACACAGTGTAATCTTGTTACGTGTAGGTATTCACATTTGATTCAACGTATATTACCCGAGACACGTGCTTACTTTGTAAGGGTGCTGAGCAGGCCAATTCAAGCTCCTCTGATATAGATTTAGGTTCATTTTATTCTTTGATTAAATGTAAAACATGAGGTGAAATGTACAGGAAGTGGGTATTATTGCACTCATCTGTAATTGGAGGAGTTATATGTAATCCCTCATCGAGTGCAATTCAGAGATCTGTTATGACGTTTAACGTAGCTTATAAAGTTCAGTTGCAGCACCAGCAATGCTCCTAAATCTCTTCAAGCTTCAACTAGCATTACCTGATTTATGACATATCGATCGATGCCTTGTTCCATTAAGAGTGCATGTAACTTTCATACTTAAATAATCTTACCTGCACAGATATGTTAAGTCAATTTAGAACAAGTAAGAAAGTCCATGATAACTTTGTTCAAAAAGTAGTACCGAAAAGAGTTACTATTACAATTAATGGACAATTTTCTCTGGTAAAATTATGGGACATTTTTACATTTTCCCTCGAGGGTATATATACGGCTGTATGCCAGTTACAATTATTCTTCTATTTCTATAGCATATACATTTATTCTGGTTTTGCTTAATTAAAAGAAAACAGGAAGAGCAAAACAAATATGAGGCTGAACAGCAAATTTAAAAGAAAACAGGAAGAGCAAAACAAATGAGGCTTCTGAAGCATTTAAGTATTAGTAGTAATTATTTATTTAATACTGATTTAAAAATAAATAAATAAATTCATTGTTTATTAATAAGCTATATTATTTTTTAAAAGTAGACCAAAAAATATCCTTTGCAAACCAACAAGCTTTTCGAAGTATAATCTGCAACCAATGGCTGCGCAGCTCCCTGGTTTGTTGCTGAACAGCGCCGGCCTGACCCTCGCCGGCGGCCGGTATCTTAGTTTCCGGAACAGTCAACCACCGGCAGCTATTTCCTCTGCCAATCCTCCTTCTCTATCTTCCACAATTCAGGTAAAATGCAAATTTTTGCCGGGTTTCATTTACGCCGGTACAGCGAAAAGCTTGAAACCTGATTTTTTTCTCCTTTTGCTTTGAAGCAGCGTAATTACTTCTTGTTTTATATCTCGCCGAGATGCTGCAGTATCTGCTTATAGTTATTCGAGAAATGATGGATTATACAAAACTTCAACTTCACTGACCTCTGTATTTAAGGTGTTAAATTAGACAAAGGTTTGCATAATACTCTATTCCGTCCAAAAAGAAACAAAAGGGAGTTCGTCTAAGGCTTCTAATTTTCTGTGCGAGTGGGAACATCCATTTTTTAGACTTCTATTTTACTTAGCAATTACATAAAAAGTACTTAAAATCCCAGCTTTTTGTAGTTAAAATTTTAACTTTTTTTGAAGTAATCTAGTTGAATTAGAACATAAGTACGTTAATTTTAGTTTTTGAAATCAAACTTTTAGAAGTACATAAAAAGCACATAAATGACAACTTTGTATAGTTTTAAAATATTTTAAGAGGTTTGACATAATCTAGTTAAAAGGAAAAACTGCTTAATTCCCTAATGGTTGCCAAAAAGGATATTCAGATGGAAGAAGAACTACGGAGTATTAGAGATGGAGGTGTAGAGACAAAGGAAGCTTCAAACTTGAGAGTGAGAACAGGGGGAAAGGACTAGTGCTGAGAGGAGGAAGCAGCATTCTCTGGTATTTTGTCCATGTAAAGGAGCAATACACCAGAAGGTATTATTGTGTCATAGCCATTGCTTTAGGGAGTTTGTAAGTGTCCCATCCAAGCCAAAAAAATTATTATAGATGTGAGATTGGATAAGCTGGATGTGGAAATAGTTCTTGGAGAATCTATTGAATCAGCACATAGTCAGGAGGAACCAAATGTAGTGTAACATAATTGGATCGTTTCAATCAATTGAAATCGAGACAAGCCCATAATACCACCACTTTGCTGTAAGGTTGAACCAGTGTAACCCTCAAGGTCCAATAAGGTAGGTTCCAGAGCCTGCAAATTTTGGGCCTAGAATGAAGGTATGACAAAGATAGCATGAGCTGCTGAATAAAGTGGGATTAAAGGTGAACGAGCATGAGGTAGCTCAAGTGCAAGGGTATAGCTTAGTAATGCCAGGGAAGAAATACAAAGGTGAGTAAGGCAAGATATCAGTATTTGGGATGTCATGTCCAATGCATGTTTAAAGGAGCTCGATCTCTCAGCTCCTTTATTTGCTCAAGCATCAGTCAGCATTATGTTCTTGGTATTAGTGCTTTGCAGCGGTTGAAGATGCTTCTTGTAGGATACTATTTTTTAATACAAGCCAGTTAGGGCCTCTTTTAACTCATGGGTGCAAGATGATTTCCCATGTGGTTGTTTTGAAGCTGACCTCAGACTTTGGAATTGTAGTCATTTCTCTTAGGATAGATGGTATGTGGCTATTATGTCAAGCTAGGATTCTTGTCTTTGAAGGGTGCCTTATTTTGATGTTATCGGCTGAGGAATAACCAGAAATGACCATTGGGATTATTGAGGGTATACATCAGACCATAGGATTGTTTGTAACAATGAGTACAATGTGCAGTTCAACTTTGCAAACGACTTCCTTTTTCTGGCCTAGCTGAGTAACTTTCTGACTTCATTGGTCTAGATTTCCTCAAGTTTTATCAACTAATGTAATTTAATCTAGTATTCTGTTTACAAACAAAAAACCAAATCCATCATTTAAATGTATGACAGCCTCAGATCTCCTTAAAAATTTAATGCTGTCTCATTTAGCAGTTGGTCCACAGTACCTGTTCAGCTTGTTGCCATCTTGACAAGAAGACATGCCAAGAAGTTTAACAAATTGCTTTCAAACAGTGGTCTTCTGTAAATAATTGGGCATGCATTGCTAGCGTGTAATTCTTCCATGTAGTACAAATTATTTGTACTAAATCTGTCTCACTTCACTATCACTTTAGCATAGTGACTTGGAAGCTGCAAATGATTGCGTATGTTTCATGCTTAATTTGACATATATATGTTCATCTGGTTCCCCCCTTTTTAGTAAGTTTAAGCTATGGGTAAGATTAACATTCATGGATTCTGGTTTATATTAGGTTTTTGTTTTTCGTTTAGGCTACAGTAGTGATGTATTTCCTTATTCATTCTCATACGCAACACTTAGACACATAAAAATTCTCTCTTATGTGGGAATTATATGTCATCTGAATTCTGATTAAGTTTTTATTGCGCTTATAGAATCTTTGGCCTAACTTTATTTAATCGATTACAAGGAACTTCTGGAAACTCTCATAGAAGGGTTTCTCTAACTATGCATAACACAAAGTAACGTTAATGTGAATCAACTTTTCAGGTTGTTGGTTGGAAAGGTGCTGGAGGGTCTGGCAATGAGAATTCAAAACTTTTTAATGCTTTTGAAGGCATTCAAGAAGAATATGACTGGAATGATCTGGAAACCGATCTTTATCATTGGACAAAGACGTTACGACCAGTTCAGGTATGCTCAAGGTGCGGACTTGACCTTGCCCTTCTGTATGGTTTCAAATTTTCATCTGTTTCCCTGTCGAGTGTTTCACCTTCTAACTTAACACTATGCTTCTATTATTTAAATAGTGGTATCCTGGTCATATCGCGAAAACTGAGAAAGAGCTCAAGGAACAGTTGAAACTAATGGATGTTGTCATAGAGGTTCGAGATGCAAGAATTCCGATGTCCACAAGTCATCCACAGGTTAGAAATTTACATGTTTATGCTTGGCCTGTTTGCTTTTTGGCTAGGTTGTTGAATTTTGGGCGATATTTGCATTTTCGCTAGGTTATCAAGTGATGTGCTAGTAACCTAGCCTGCCTTCGCAACAGCTAGTTAAATGTGGCCTATGTGCCATCCTAAACAACTTTTACCACTTAAGACTTGTTGTGTAAGATTTGATTGTTGCAAATGGCTTGAGAACTCGATCATTATATTCTATTCGAATTGGAGAAAGCGCTTTGGAGTGCATTTCTACATTTGAGATCTGATATGTATCATGCTTGACAATTTCTGATTAGAAATGTGACTGCTAGGTATTCTGCATATTGATTGAGTTTATAGCACTTGCCAACTATTTTCCCCTTAGCCCTGGCCTGTTCTTTCTGCATCACGTATGTGATTAGTATAAACTGATTCTCCATCTCAGAGTTTTCCTAGTCTGGCTTCAAAATGTGCATATTGAATTGCTGTTTAATCACTTCAGGGATTATGTTTTGAACTTTGGAAATTAATAATATACTTAACAACACTTTCGATCACTTTGATCGTTTGCAGCTTCAAAGACGAGTTGATTCATAGGTATCACTTTGACCCTGTTTCCCTTTGGCAAAGTCAACCGAGAGCAAAATGCGATGTAGGAAATTTTTTTCCCATGATGCAAAGAGTGTGCTATGAAGTAGATACCCAAGAATCTCTTTTGAACCAGGATAGAGTATACATATGCTGTCCATAATTCCTTTTCTTGACTTCCATTTAGTATATCAAGACATTATTAAATTGTTGCATAAATATTGTTTTATGCATTGTAGATTATGTTAATTCATAATCAAGGGTATTTTATAACAGCAGCAGACTCCTATTGCATGTGCGATTCTTATTTTTGTCTCCTTTCAACTTTCATCTACTTGTTTTGTTAGTAATTCAATTTCAATGAGCAGATGGACTTGTGGCTTGGCAACAGAAAGAGGATTTTGGTTTTGAATCGAGAGGATATGATATCAACTGCTGATCGGAATGCTTGGGCAACTTATTATGCTAATCAAGGGATTAAAGTTGTTTTCTCCAATGGCCAGCTTGGAATGGTGATTGGAATAACATTTACTTGTTTCCGCTCCTACAAACAGTCATTTTACACTTTGTTGATTCATGAATTGGGAAAATTTCAGGGAGCACTGAAGCTTGGGAGGTTGGCGAAAGCATTAGCGGGTACTGTGAACATAAAACGTAAAGCAAAAGGACTACTTCCTCGTCCAGTGAGTCTACTAAGATTGATAATTGCACATATCATCCATGCCTTCAGACCGTAGATCTGTCATGAGCTCATTGCAGTTGTCAAGACAAATGAAACTTAAATGATTCCTTACTTTCAATCCACCAAATTCAGTTGGTTCGTGACTGATGTTAGCAATCAAATTCTGATATTTGTATTTATATGTCATCTTCATCATTTACATATAGACCGTTTGAAGCATTTAAACTGGCAGATCTGCATGGGCACATTTCAGTTTTCAAGTACCAATGGTTTCTTTCATTCAAACCACCAAATTCAGTTGGCTCACGACTGATGGTAGCACTCTAATTGTGATTTTGTATTTAATATGTCTTCTTCATCATTTACATATAGACCATTGGAAGCATCTACTGTGATATAAAAGAATTGCAAGGAGTTCAATGGCGAACTTCAAAGTTTTACTGTCTAATAATTTGGGTTTGAATGTACACCAGGGGAAAAGTGTTATTTCTGCTGCCGCAATCTTGTACCAATGTACTGATGAACAACATATGGAAATTATGTAACAGAATAGAAAATTCTTATTTGGTTCACTGGTTGATGAAATGACAAAATTATGGAACTACTTCCCTAGTTAGCATAGCAGACTTCATGTCTGCTTCTTCTGTGTTAGTTTTTTCTGAGTGAGAAATTTTATATGTTTTGACAGGTTCGAGCTGGTGTAGTTGGGTATCCAAATGTTGGTAAGTCATCTCTGGTAAATCGTTTGCTGAAGCGTCGGATGTGTCCTGCAGCCCCAAGACCAGGTGTTACCAGAGAGCTGAAGTATGTCCATAGCTCCTTACTCTTTTCTTTTGCTGCAAGTTCATTTGCTTTTTGTTTCCATGAAAAATCCCAGAATTTTGATTCCAAAGCGCGTATCTCTTCTTTCCTTTTAAGTGACAAGGGGGTGACAGGGTTGTACCTTCTCTATTTCACCATCTCATTCTGACTCCTTGTGAACCACTTCGATTTTCCAGTCATTTTAGAACTACGCATTGTATAGAAATTGAGAGGAGGGCCTTTTTAATATATTGCAATCTATTTCAAAATATTGATTTGCTAAGTGGAACTGAATGAAGATTTTCGCCATAATTAGGTCCATGTAATTGTTATGCGAGAAGGAAGGCTATCGTCAATTTTAATTTAAAAAGACTACATTAGATTTTACAGACGCTTCTTCCTTTTAATTTTCTACTGATCCTTTTTAAAAGGTGGGTCCGTTTTGGGAAAGATCTGGAGCTACTAGATTCACCTGGCATAATTCCTATGAGGATTAGTGATCAGACAGCAGCAATAAAGCTTGCAATATGTGATGATATTGGAGAGAAATCTTATGATGCCACAGATGTTGCAGCCATTCTTGTACAGATGCTTTCAAGGCTTCCAACTGTTGGTATGTTTACTGTCATTCAGACAGCACATGCTATTCCCTCGTATAGGTAGATATCTTGTTGGTAAGACGTTGCAGAAGATACTATGCATCATAATTCATTACCGAATCTTATTTAGATGACAAGATTAGTTACTCATATACCTAATAGATCTTTATTGCACCTTGGCATGCACTTTGAGCCTCTCGTATATAATAACCCATTTGCATTAGGGATTG
This sequence comes from Datura stramonium, assembly GCA_018107945.1. NCBI lineage: Eukaryota > Viridiplantae > Streptophyta > Magnoliopsida > Solanales > Solanaceae > Datura > Datura stramonium. The sequence goes on along the minus strand of JACEIK010002069.1, from coordinate 40,668 downwards.
GCTGCCCCTAAATAGTTCACTTTAAGCTGCTTGTGTATGCATGCAGCTTTATATTTTCTGACATGGATCACTCTGACCAGGTGATAAAGCTCTTTGTGACCGCTACAAGATTGAGGCAGATGGGCGCTGTGGTAAAACGTGCGTATGGCAAATTGTAGCCACAAGGGTGCATCTGGAATTATGGGCACCCCTGCAGAGATTTGTTCTATATTTCCATTTTGATCTTTGTGTTTGTCTTGGTTGCAGATTTGTTCAGAAGCTCGCTGTTCAGTTATTTAATGCGGACAATAACCAAGCAGCATTTCGTATCTTGCAAGATTTCCGAAAAGGGAAATTTGGTTGGATAGCACTAGAGCGGCCACCCAAGTAGACCTGTGCGTTTCTGACCTTGTTCTAGTGCTTTCATGTACATCAATTTATTAAAGCGTGAAGAAAATTCTTGGAAGCTTCTCTAAATCAACATAGAAGTACCTACTTGGGGCGGTTCAGAAACGCCACTTGCAAGCTAGAAAGGTATACCGCTGAACCTACTCAATGAAGCTACATATGGTGTAACTGGGAGTTCCATTAGTGTCAGGCAAGCTAAATCATACAGCAATGACGACTTCATTTTGATTAGGCCCTGTATATCAGTAAACTTCTGGGCCAGATATATATTGGACAATATTCGACTGAATTCTATGCTTAAATTTTGCATATGTGAAATGAAGGGCAGAGAAGGTGTTAGGTGCAGAAAGGGAAGCAAGTCTATTGTTGCCATATGTAAAAAGGTTATTAGTGTAACCAAACTTTGTTAAGTTGTTTCCATTTGGGGCCTCTGGGGACATGGCAAAAGGGTTAGAGAGCCTAGTGTCATATTGCATTTCTTCCATTTTATATGGTACTTATTCTTTTTTAGTTTATTTGGCTAAAAAAAAAAAACCTTTCTAATTTGCAAACTAGCTTTTAACTTTTCAATTTACCTTTAACCCAACATGTTTTTATTGCTATTGAAATTATAG
>JACEIK010002069.1:20894-36478 GCA_018107945.1 Datura stramonium | reverse complement strand
CAATATATATTTTATCATGTTTAATATTATAAATTGTAAAAATCTTTTTTTTCTTTCTAAAATTCAGAGTCAGAATCAAAAACACTACCACATAAATTGACATCAGCGGAAGTATGATTCTTAAACCACTTGACTGTAGCTGACCAATTGTCAAGCTGGTTACTACTTTTTGTTCCTATAAATTCAACCCTTACCCTTTCACTTCTCTTTCATTCTATCACTCTCCGTGCTTCTTCCTCTATTACTTATTCCAAATCTTTTTGGTTATTAATATCAAAAAATCATTTCATACTTAAACTAAGTAGAGAAAATCCTCTATTCTTTCACTATCATCGTACTAAGTTAGAATCTTTATAAATTAGAGTAGTAAAAAGAAGTTCTCTGTTTTCTGTTCTGTTTTCTTCCTCTCTGTTTCATATATAGTATTGTTCAAAAAGAACAACATGGGCTCAACCTCAATTCTCTATCAGGGGCTGCAATCCTGCATGGAGCCACAATTACCTCAACAACATGTTCTAATAAACAAACTATGTCCTCCTCGATTAACTTTTTCTCAGTCTAAGTTTAGTACGTCTTCGAAAAAGGAAGATGAGTTGCAAAGCCCGAATGTCAATGCTGAAAACAAAACTTGTGGCTGGAGTTTCATAAAAGATCTTTCTAACCCCAAAAAAGATTACGTCGAAAAATTAGGAGTGTACGTTCACCCTCTGGTGAAGCGCTCTTCTACAACGCTTAGCACTAAAAGCTTGGAGATGTGTACTGAGAGCTTAGGGAGCGAAACAGGCAGTGACATTAGGGAAAGCATTGAGGACAACTCGCTTTTCTTATTAGAAAGCGAGAATTCTCGTCTAACTCCACGATCAAAGTGTAGAGGAACTGGGAAAAAACATAACCACCAGGTAGCTAATTTTCCTTCCCCTCTGACCTCAATGAGTCGGATAAATGGTGTTCAACTGAGGCCTCATCGCGAAGGTGGGCGTTTAATCTTGAAAGCCACGACCATCAGTGCCCGCAAGCCTTGCTTCAAAACAGAACGCGTCGATGGGAGGCTTAGGCTTTCTTTGTTGAATGATACTGAAACTGAAGCTGAAGCTCAAGACGATGAACATGAAGTTAATGTTGATGAAAGTGATGATGGAAATAGAAAATTAGTAAGTGAAAATGGAGTTGGGGATTATATAAGACCAAGCAAGTGCAAGGAAAATGGGAGTAGAACCAAAGGGATACCAAATTGGGAGCCATTTTGGGCGGCCATTTCCTAAATGCTTATTCATATATTTTGGATTATTATTATTATTATTATGCTTTTATTTTGTTTATCGTACCTGATTTTGTAAGGGTAGTTATTATGGTTATTGATATATTTTATAATCCATTTGTGTTTGCTTAATCTGCATTAGTTCTGGCCGGAACGGCTCTATAGCTATTAATACTGAAGTCTCTATTGCATGCTGAAGATTGCCCATAAGTGCAAATATCATAAGAAGTATTTCAGGTGAATAATTGTGTAAAACTTTATCATTCTTTCAAGGGAAATTCATGTTCAAACACAAATAACTCTCAAAATCTAGAGAAGAGGTCGTCCAAATGAGCAAGTGTTCAAGTTCTTTCAGGTTAAAATATTTGATGGTATATGCAAGTGCGCTTTTGTACTTCAAACTCCCGTCACATAAAAATTACTCTTTATTTCACTTAGCTAAAAAAAGAAGAGGAAGAATCTTAGAACGTGTGATCCTAGTTACACTTTAACTTTTTTTATAGCTATAAAACATCTCACGAAGGTTAAAATGAGAAGTTCAAAATTAAATAATATTCAAATATAGAACTGTCTCATTTAAAAACAGATAGATTTTTAAAAAAAGAAAGTGTCACACAATAGAATAGACAAAGTAATTGCTTTAACAAAAAATAAATGCAAATTTACTAGGTTCAATAGAAATGCATATATCTACATCTTTAAGTAAGAGAAAAAAAATTCCCTATGAAAAAGTAAAAACAACCAATGTCATCTGAAACTACAACAATCTCCGTGAACAGACGCTTTGTCAGTTCATTTTTTATAAAACAACCAATGTCATCCGTGAATCCCTGCTAAATTTTTAAACGAAATTACAATAAGGTTATATTTTACTAGAAAAGAATACATAATAAAAATAAAATTCTCACATGTTGAGGTTTCGAAAAAATGATACACAGTAGTCACCGGTCTAGTCCCCAATCTCACAAAGTAGCTTGATGGCCGAACCATTTTCAAGGCGAATAGTGGCCTAGGGACCGACTCAACACCAACCGGTTGAGACTCCTGCTTAGTAAATCCCAATCGCAAGGCTAGATCCAGATCCCATAACCTGTTCAACATGAGGAATGACTGGCGGAACATCAGGATTTCCTTGATCCATTCTCAAGATTTCAAGGCTCCCTACCAACTCGCTTCCCGGTCATCTTAGACACTACCTCATTTAGGCTGAAAATAATATAACTATCCGTAAAACAAATCATTACTATATTTCCACGCTGTTGGGGAAATTGTCCTTTAAGTTTGGGGGTTAATTTAAAATTGTCCTTTCAATATACACTTGATCAGTTTTAATCGTATGTATTTACAAAAATTGAAAACTTTTGGTCTCCATAAAACCTTCTTGATCTTAGGCACTTATGATAGAGTTTTTTTTTAAAGAAATAAAAAAATAAAAAAATAAAAATGGTTGGATACCTAGAAACTTTCAATTCTTGATCCACCTCTGGCGATAATATTCAAAACACATGATGTGAGCCGTGTAAAGTGAAAGAACCTTTGAGACCATACTTCTCCCGATTAATTTACCTGTTTTTATATTTATTCTCTGCTTATGTGCTGGTTTTTTCTCAAAGAACAAACGAGAAACAATCTCGGTAGGAATAAGGCTGCGTACACATCACACTCTCAAGACTCTACTTATGGTATTACATTAAATATGATGATTCTAAAGAGCCGATTTCGTGAAATATAACTCATAACAGAGGTCAAAACTGCTCAATGCTGCTAAACATAAAGGACATGTAGATTTATTGTTCAGGAGCATATTTAAAGGAATATTTTAAAATTAACCTGTCAATTAAACACAAGGGACTATTTCTGTCATTCTCCCTTTGAGGTTTCTTTTTGACAAAAAAGGAAAGTTCTTAAAGAAATAGATTGCCTAGAAAGGAAAAAAGGCCTAACTGGTCATTCCACTTAACCATTTTCAAAACTAGCAAAATCTTGTGATTTTGTTGCTGGCTCAAAATAAGACATGTTTCAGCACATAAAAAATGGTTCATATCTCTTCAGCAAAAATCTCAGTTCGTTGCACTTGGCATTGCCATCATAATCCTTTCGAAATCACAATAATTCTTTTTCACAAAGTTAAGATTAGTATTAAATGTATAGGAATATGACATTTGTATGAAATATAAACCATGAATCCATTGTTACACTGAATCTTTCTTACAAACTTCGTTTTTTGTTTGTTTGTTTGTTTGAGGAGCAATGCATCTAAATTATATTATCGTTGGTTAATTTAAGGTGTCTGCTTCTATTGAAATTGGGATAAATGACTTGAATTTGTGACTATTATTAGTTACTTCCTTGGATGGCCTCTAAGATTTTTCATATTTCCACGAAATTTAAAGTTTATAAGTTATGATTTAAAGTTTGTGAATTCTGAAGTGTAAATATTCAGTAAATTTGTCAAAAAATATACATAATTTAGACTAACGTTACTGAGTAATTTTACTGAATCTTTACTATACAAATTAAAATTCTGCATACCTTACTGTCATGTAACGCAGTTGCATATATATGTTTCGACAGAGGTATCCATCCTATATGAGAACTTGAAGGAACTGATAAAAATCAAGTGGTACATCTTCATTACTCTATGAGTTTTAGTTCGAATTAACAGAAATGTCTTACTCCAGTCACCTGAAATGAGAAATTGAGACAATATATCAACGTTGTAGTCGTAAAATTATATTAAAAATTACCTTACAAACATTATTTTTCAAATTTATTATCACAAAAAAAAAATTTATTTAATTTAGATCAAATTAACTAAATGAAAAATTTTACTTAAATTTTTAATATTTTACGTCTAAAATATGAGATGACACATTTTGTGATAAACTTCAAATTGATAGAAAAAAGTAAAGTATTTTAGGCCTCGTACCCGAACCGTGTACATATTCCAAGGCCAAACCAAGTACCAAATTGAGCGGAAGATGGGTAAAAGTACATGATCCCAATATCTAGAGAAAGCTGACCAAATTTGGAAGTTGATGAATAGGAGCCCACGCTTTTCCATTTGGCATTGGCCCAATTCGGGAGTTTGGAGATGTTATAGTTGTTTACTTTCTCAAAAGGCCCAGATCCTATGCCCATACGTGTCGACTTATGGACGAAAGTTCTCCCCACCATTTCTATAACACACCATACGTTTCGTCTTCCCATTGGCTAACCATTTGTGTTTCTCTCTCACACTAGCAGGCTAGTCATAGGTTTCTTCTGCCTATCATCATCTCCTATTTATATTTATTCATCAATATATTATAAATTTAAATATTAAATATTTTATTAATTGTATAAAATATTTAATGGGGGGTAAATTGAGCCATGATTTCTGTAGGCTAATGGGCAAAAAAAAATAAAAAAATCTCATGCTTGTATCACATCAACTATGTACAATTTTTCTTTTAGATATACATGAAGAAGAATAATAATTTAGAGAGAGAGTGAGTGATCATTCAAGGGAAAATCATTGGACAAAGATACGCTAGATCTCCAGCACTCACGTCACTGTCGGAATGTATTTGACTACAGTTGCCAGCATCAACTTGCTCTCACTACTTTGTTTTCTGTCACACATTTACGGGTCATTTGATTTGTTGGACGAAGACTAATAATTTGAAGATAAAATATATTTACTTCGAGTTCAAAATTAAATTACAATAATTTTTGAAATTATTTATTTCAAGATATAGTTTTTTTTTACTATTCAGAATTTTGCTATATTTTGCTAGAAGTGAAATTAAAATTTTGAGTTTGCAGAATTTTTGTTAATTAGAAAAGAAGTAAATTATTGAATTTTTTATTATTATCTAATTTAAGTGAATTTTACACACACAAATATAAAATTCGAAATTTTGGATTCTAAATCTAATTCCGACCCCACATTTCAAAATCAGAAAACTTAACACGATACAGGTATTATCCGATTATGTGTTATTTTTATACTATACTTCAATATAAAATAATAATCTCATAAATTGCTAATTTATGATAATACCAAAAATAATAAAGATACCCTCCTACGGAACTTGGAGAAATGATTTTTGTAGTTCTTTTATAAATTTTAAAAAAATTATATTTCTTTTTGTAAAATCTTTCATTTTTACACACACACACATCACACACATATATATATGAAGTTATTTTTATAACATACAAAATTTGAAAAAATCTTTTATTCAAATTATAAAAAAAAGATAATTGCTATACAGAACTCTTCTCCAAAAGCTTCTCCAAAAGTCTTTAAACAATGCAAAAGTTAAAATTAGAAACAAAAGATTATCTCAATTTCTTTGGTGTAAACACAAACAAATGTTTATATTATATTCCATATATCTTGTTTTTAGTCTAATAAACATAAAGTATGTCTAATTAATATATCAGTCATTATTTTTATTTCTGTACTGTAACCAGTCCAATTTCAATATTATATTAATTCCAGTAAAACTTGTTCACCAATTAAACAAGAATTTGAGAGCATTCGATTCTTGATAGTGCATGAAATTATGAAAATGTATAATTATGTGCTTCTTGCCAAGTCAAATATCTTTCTGGACTATATTTTATTCTTCTCCTATTTAAAAAGAATTCCAATAAACTCGATAATTGCTAAATATGTGATAAAACGACTCGAACACATCATATTAATCTGATTTTTAGCACACCTTTTCCTCCTTTGTTAATTAGGGATTTTAGTTGAAAATAATTGGGAGATCAAATGTTCAAAAGAGTAATTAATACTACTAGCAGTTTATCCCGTATTCTTTTTCATTTTAAGTTTATTGCTCCAACACACATCAATCAATACTCACAAACTCTTTGCCCTTGCCAGTGCAATTTTTATCTTAAACCAAGTACACAAAAATTCTCTTTTAACTATTCTTCCAAAAAATAAAGAAAAGAAAAAAAACTCAACTTAAATTAAAGGTAAAATGGGAAACTTAAAAATTAAATTGTAACAAAATTTAAAAAAGATCACTTTTTTTAATCTAACTAAAAAGGAACATAAATGAAATGAAAGGGGTAAAAAGACGGAGAATTTACAATATTGCAATAGGGGCAGCTTGCATCAAATGCGCGCAGAATTTTTGTATAAAAGGTTAATGTTCTCTTCAGGTTAATTTACACATAATGTTATGTACCTTCCAGTAATTTGGTGAAGTAAAACATTCTAAATAATCCTAAGTATACAAACTGCAAAAATTGTATGTCATCAGCTCAGCAGAGAAGAGTGCCCCTAATAATAATTACAGATTTAATCTTGAAAAAAGGCACCCCTTATGTTTAATCTCTATAGCAGTGCACCATTGGCACAAAATTTGAGGTTTTTCTAACTTTGAGTTTCGTTTCCAAGGTATGCGTCTTATAGTCCATGAGACAGCAAGAGTGCTAGGATACAAGGTGCAACATTTGAAATGTTGGAGACGACATGGTGACAAGGTTTATGCTGCGGGAGATCAAGAAGTTTGTTTGGTAAAACTTTCACGAGCTAACTCCCGTTTGAGGAAGGTGGCGTATAGAAGCTCGTTCCATGAATCAGGGACACCGGGGAGGCACCAATGGCTGCAGTCTTGGCGGTGGAGAGGAGCTGGTCCAACCTTAGGACCTAAGTAATACAAAGAAGAGTGACCGTCTCTTCTCTGAAATGTCATCCCTGTTACATTCAATAAATCCAAATTCCACGCTTTTGATTTGTTCTGTTGCTCCAACAGCACATTAATTGCAGTGTTATATTCAAACGACGTCCTGAGAGACTCTTGGGACGATCCTATGTTAGGTAGTTTCTCCAGATGACAGTTACCGCCGGTCTTCCAGTCCCCACCTCTATTCATCGAATTAGTGATTCATTAGTTGGTTGTTAAAAACTAAGATGTATATTGAAACAATGAACTACCTAACTAATCTGCATGTGTATTGTCATCACCAAATATATTGCAGCTATTACCGAGTAATGTTAAGAGATTATATCAGCAAACAATCTCGAAATAACACCAATCTTCTAAATCAATTCACCCAATGAAAGCCAGCTCATGAATTGAAAGATGCAATCATGGACTTGCCATTGGATTATTGAAACTACCGCAGTAACAGGGCAATATGTCCATGTTTGAAACTAGAAATTGAATGTAATCAATGCCACTGAATATGCATGTTCAGAGACAGCCCATACCTCATTTAGTATGACCAGTAGATATTAAGGATTATGAATCTCACAACCTTAAACATTCTCAGCTTCTTCTGCTTCACTTTTTCTTTGTGATAACCGAGAATCCTTGAGGGTCAATGTTGTGAAAATGCCGGGTGGGCTAGACAAAGTTGATGTTATTGGGGAGGATTTACGCAAATAAAGAGGTTGAAACGGCCCAACAAAAGGGTATTGGACCAGGTTGATAAAAGGTGTTGAAAGGGTATTGGACAAGCTAAAAGGAAATATAGTAGTTGTATAACTAGTTCTCCCTAGTATGAATTAAAGCTTAGGCGATTGTTGTTGACTATTTTCTGGTATCTTCTGATCCCCTTCTATGGTTAATGTTCCATTGTAAACAGTTCACTGTTTCAATATAATCAAATTACTTGGCTTTCAATTAGTGTGCGTGTATTTTGGGTTTATTACAGCCAACTAGGTTGTAAACTCGGCAGATAATGAACCTGCCCTTGTACCCTTCTCCACATTAATACCAGGGTTTTTTTTGTGGCAGAGTTTGAACTCCCTAATTTATACATCACGCACTATGCTCTTACCACTAGAAAAAAGCTCCTTAGCTTCTTTTTAAACTTAAATTACCATTTTGGAAATAAATTTCTTCCTCACTCTTTGTAATACGATGTAGTCAGCAACAGAATCTCAAAAGAATTTATTGAGGTGTGAGCTAGCATGTTTCCATATGAAAAGTCACCTTCATTTAACTGATCAAGACCAAGACATACCTGAAGTGAACAGGAGCATAAGTTCGAAATACAACATGTGTTTTGGTCATATTCACTTCATGACCTATCCAATCAACCAATGTCGAAATTGACCTCCGGTATGCAGTCTCAATACTCATGGTCATATCAACTTCTCCACCTTGTTGAAAATAACATCCCCTATCAAGTAATAAATCAAGATTATGATTCATAAAAGCAACAAACTTTGATGTCCAAACTAAAGGGCTTAATGTTAATGCACCACTTAGTGACGGGAAGCAACATATCTAAAAAGCTTGAGGAATAAAATTTGCACCACTTAGTGATGGGAAGCAACATATCTAAAAAGCTTGAGGAATAAAATTTACTTGATGAGACAATATTTATCTAGAACAATTATGGTTGTTTTTCTCCTAATAAAAATTTCCTGCAAATATATAATAGTTGTAGCATTGTTTAGCTCATAGAATCCAACGACAACTACTAATCACTCATACCTCACTAAACCCTTTCAATTTGCGACAAAAGGCCAACCTCAAGGATAAGACAAGAAAAGCCAAATGAAAGAGCTAGAACATATTTTGGAGCTTCAATCTGCGGATATTCAAATTTACCACCTTCAGTTCTACATAGCATGGTAACCTTTTTATATTTCCTTCTGCTGCATGACAGAGGAGTTGAATCCAAAATCTTACATTTTTCTGCAAAGTAACCGAGTCCATTACTGAACCATTTCAGTCTGTCCTATCAAACGTGTTTTGCTTACATATCCACTACTCAAGATACCTAGTTTAGATCAATTGGCTGAATCCTTCACTGCAAAATTTAACATAAGGAGTATCTGATGATGAATGAGGGGAAACCCCACAGGTTTATGCCCTTTCTATTCGTGTAGATGCAAAACATGCTTAGCGCATGGGCACAATCCAAAAGGGACATTGAGTACCAATATTTTTAAATACTCTACTCGCCCATTAGTTCATTTTTCCTTCTACAATGTGCAAAGAGAGTGAGGAAGATATAAAGCGCATGACAGCTAGTGTTATCAAAAGCAAAAGAGCGCAAAATAGCTCTGAGGCCAAGTGGGGCTTTAAGTGCAAACTGCAAATAAAAGCGGGGACTTCAATGAAAAAAAGGCACAAAGAGATTAAAAAAATATGTATGTATGTATGTATATATATGTTTAGTCCAAGACTAATAATTGTTAGCATGAATGACAACTACATGAACAAAGAAATTGGGGGAAAAAAAATCATAAAGTGAAATATCAATTGTTTAGTGGCGCCTCTTCAGAAGAGGCTCATTGGCAAAGAAAAGTGTGTCGTGGAACCTTGATGACGAGACTAAAGTGCACATTAAGCGAGCCGAAACGCTCAACACATTTTGAGCCTTGCTTCAGGGCTTACGCGTGCTTTAAGCGTGACTTTGACAACACAAACGGCAGCCGGTGTGCTCTCTAATGGTCATTAGTTATTTGGTCCTCTGTGGCATACTATTCTTTTCCACGAGATTTCCTTGCAGTATGTGGCAAATTGTTAAATCCTAGTTTCACAATGTACTACATATTTAGTGGTTTTTAACTTATTATCTTTATGTTTTACTAATCTTTTGGAGTCCAAGTTCAATGATGTATCTTATAAAGCGGAAGTGGACATGAGACTTGCCACACGGTTATCCCTAAGAGAGGAAGTCTCAAGTACCTGATCAGTAATCCAAGATAATGGGGAAATTGACGAGGATGTCACTCATCGTTTTGGGGTAGGATGGATAAAATGGAAGATAGCGTCCGGTATTCTATGTGATAAGAATGTGCCACCTAGACTTATAGGTGAAGTCTACATAGTAGTGGTGAGACCGACTATGTTATACGGGGCGGAGTGTTGGCCAGTCAAGAGCTCTCATGTCCAGAAGATGCGAGTGGCAAAGATGAGGATATTGGGGGATGTGTGGGCATATTAGGAGAGATAAGATTACAAAAAAAGATATTTGGGACAAGACAGGAGTGGCTCCGCTGGAGGTTAATATGCGGGAATTGAAGATAGTTCGGGCATATGAAGAGGAGAGGTGCTGATGCCCCGATTAGCATGTGTGGGAGGTTGGCCGTAATGGGCCTGAGGAGGGGTAGAGGTATGACTAAGAAGTATTGGGATGAGGTGATTAAGCAGGATATGACGCAGCTTCAGCTCATCGAGGACATCGCCCTTAATAGGAGAATATGGAGGTTGAGGATTAGGGTAGAAGGTTAGTAGGCAGCCATGCATATTTCGTTCCCTTTCTCAAAGTACTAGTATAATTCTTATTGTTGTCCTTATTTTTAGATTTCTATCACTACTTGTTGTTTCTTTTGTCTCAAAATCTCATTATCTTGTTGTTGTTACCTCTCTACCTTCTAAAAGATAGGATAAAGTGTGTGTACACTCTACTCTCCCGAGAACCCACCTATGGGATTACACTGGGTTTGTTGTTGTTTTAACTTTATTTATAGATGTCTAATTAATCAAGGGCCATACTTCTAGGTTCTTAAAATGCAAAAATCTAGAAGGGAAATACACAACTATAGCAACCATATGTACCTTATACAACTTTTTGCTATAATCTCATTGTAAATTTGAGTTCTTGACACAAAAATAAAATCCCAAGTGTTTCATCAGATTCAATGTATCAGTTAACAAATAAGAAAACTATGGGGTTAAATAGATAAAGAAAGATAAGAGCTTACTCTCTAATAGTTTTTTCATAAATCCACCAGTGACCACTGTTGAATACCAAAACATCTGCCCCTTTCCATTGAGCAGAGCTCCAATCCATTTGATCCAGTCTCAAAGTCAATTTAACATTTCGAGGAGCCCCTGAAGGTGGACGACCTTGAAACACTAGGAATGGAGCTCTATAGTACTCAATAGTGCAGTTGAAATCCTTGAACTTAAAAATCAAGAAACCCATGTGCTTTGTGATAGGACTTCCATTAACTTCATATATCTTGCTTTTATCGGGAACAGCAGAAGACAACATGCAGAGAAGAGACTCCCACTGGTTTCTTCCAATTGAATCCCCAACAAATACAACCCGTCTGTTTCGCAGTTTTTCCAACATAATTTTTGCATCAAATCTGCTTAAGAGTAAATAGAAGACTAAAATTTGCATTCAATAATCATGGAGAAGATTAAAAATAAGCTCTCTCCTACGTCCTAAAAGATAACACTGAAAAACTGAAGCATAAAGCTAAGAACTTCATATGACGTGCTCAACAAAAGCCAACATGGTAAGACTTTAAGTTATATGCACAGATAGTTGTATTTTTTTTTAACTGCCATTCAGATAGTTGTATATGTTTATTATATCAAGACTGAACTGGTAACTTGAAAAATAGAATGAGAAGCTGATTAACCACTGAAATTGTGTAACAATGTTTTGCACTATCACTGTATATAACTAAGTTCACCTAGTAGTTCAACGATTAAAAACTTAATCAGCTAAAATCAGTAGCAAATGCTATGCAAGAAAAACACATCATATCAAAGCCTAAACGGTTGAAGCAATTCTTTCACTTCTCTTTTAAATTCTTTAGTTAAATTACCAGCAGAACTCAAACACAGTATAAAGTCCTCAGTATCAGAAGAAATCAGTAAAATTAACCTGGGCAAGTTGCAATCTTTAGGTTGCCAACGCCATTTAGTATAGAAATTGTCAGGCCTACCATTCTCAGAACAACGAAAGCCTTCATCTAAGAACTTACAATCCTTTGATTTATAAAGTGGATAACTTTCATCCCAGACCCAATTTCCATCGAAAATATCACAATTTTCTGCACCCTTTACCAAAAAATCCACCTTTTCACTCTTGTTATACGACAAGGAGGATCCATTGAGCCCAATCCACGTGGCAAACAAGGATGGCTGATGCAACCGAGGCCCTTTGTTCACTGTTCTGTAATCCAACAAGAAGAGACACAAGAACAAGCAAACAGTGAAAAAGAAGCAGCCAAGAACACCTGGTGAAGGCTCAAAAGGCTTAAACCCCTTGAATTTCTTGAAAATTTTCAAGTGGGTCATTGTGTTGTAGATTCTGGGAGATGGGTTTTCACACATCTCTGCTTTAGACTAAAGAACTACTAGTGGGTGTACAGAAAAATCCAGTCTTGGGATGAACAAGATTAGCAAAATAGAATAAACAAGTCTAGGAAAAACATAGAAGCTGAAAAAGAAATGGAGGGTTATTGTTTTGAGAAGAAGTAGAGATGTGTTCACACAGACAAATTTTGAGTTGAGTACAGCTAGGTGGGGCTTTTTAGAGAGAGAGAGAGAGAGAGAGTAAAAGAGTACAGAGATGGAAGATGTTGATGATGATGAGGTGGGGTCTTCTATGGACAAATTAAAGAACAAACATTCAAAACAATCGACTAAAACGGTAAATGGGGTCCTGCAGAAAATGAAATCTACACACTTATTGCTCCAGTAATAAGTGAGTTTTTAAGCTTCTTCTGGTGAAAGAAAAAAGTGAGCTTTAAAGCTTTGCTATGTTTGTGCGAACGTTTTCAAGAAACCGACAACAGAGGGAAATACCAAAGAAGCTTTTAAATATATTAACTTTATGATTTTTTTTTTGTACAGTTGTGGCGGAGATGTCGGAAAAGTGGTGAAAAGCCGGTGGAACCGCCGGGAAGTTTAAGGGAAGAATCTCTGGGAACGTGGGCTCAACGTGGGATGTCAAATTTCCTATTCGTGGAACACTTCAGTTTCTCTCTAAATTCACAAAATTGTCTGCTTTACATGCAAAACTCCAACTTCAAGAAGTTAGAAGTGGATCTAAACTTTTTACAACAGCAGATGCTGTAACTATAAGAGATGAAAATTGAAAATGTACATTATATTTACATCAATAGCAGTAGTTAAATTTTGTATGAGCTGGATTTGTTAATTAAACAAATAATTCTACTTAGAAAGTACCGAAATGTGTATTGATTAGTACACTAGAAAAATGAAGACGTGTGTCAGCTTACTTATTAGGCGTTTCACCGTGGGATTTGAAATTTCAATTTCATGTTTGGACTTTGAAATCAGTATTTATTTATAAAATCTAAGTAAATTTTTAATTTCATATTTTGAATCTCAATTATAACTTGTTTATTTGGTAAAATTGTACTCCTTATGTTTTATTTTAATCGCTAGATATACTAAAAATAATTGTTTTAAAATATTTGCTAGTTTCAAATTTCAAGAGATAATTAATCATGTTTTTTCCTTTTCTAGCCTTAGTATTTAAAATCATTCTAAAATGTGAAAAAGTTTATTATTGTATATTTTCAAAGCACCTTTTTGTTTGTTTCCGAGCCGTTTCTTTGGGCGGGGCGTACTAAACCCACTACGTACCACACCACCGGGTTAATCGGGTTATATTAATCAAATTACCATCTCTATTAATTTTTTCTTAATAAGTGTACAAATCTTATCCTAACAATTAAAATAAAAGTTGTGAGAATTTTTATAAATTATCAGACTTTTATTTCTTGAAAATAATAATTTTAAATTTTAAATTACATATTCGAATAAACTTCAATTTCAAATGAACGTAATTTCAAATCACTCTGCATTCAAATAGCCCTTAAATTCAACCCATGATGCCGCTTTATGAAATTTTTGTTGACCCAAGAAACCAAATTAGGAGTGGGCATGATGGGTTGTAATAAAGACCAAATACCAGCCAATAAAATTGTCATAGTCTTTAATCTTTATTGTTTTCTATTTGAAACAAAAAGAGATCCCCATTTTATAGACGCATTGCGACCGAACTTCTATTTTGATAAATAATGTTTCATTAATTAGACCAAGACAAATTTTAACTTATAAGCATCGTGTCGTGAGCTTGATGAGTTGAACAGAGCTACTTTTTTTTCCCAATCAACTACACTTCAATCACTTCGAAATTGGTTCTTTTCTTTATTTAATTTAGCTCATCTTGAAGTTACTAATAATGATTGAATCGTATGGCTTTATCTCTTTGCATAAGAATTAACTCCTTTTGTTTTAAATTGAAGCTAAGCGTTTGGACACATATATTACTTGCTAGCTTAAGAGTTTGAATATGCAAAGAGTGAAATAACATACTCCATTTTGAAAATAACGATTGTCTTGAGGTAGTGAAATATTTTTTACAAATACTCTTAGTATCATTTTTCTTTAATAAGTAAAATTACTCTCATCATTAAGACTACTAATTTGTGGTTGAGGGTTGGAGAAATCACAACATAGGCTGATGTTAAGCAAGAGCCACAAGCTGTAGTCTTGTGATTATATTCATGTATAGCCCACAAATCATGGTGAGATTATGAGAATATGTAGGGGATGGTATGAAAAGATATAGTCACATTCATATCATAATTAACTAGTCAAATCTGAATTTAATANGTCACATTCATATCATAATTAACTAGTCAAATCTGAATTTAATAACCCAATCCCTTCAATCCCATCACTGTCTCATTATTGTGAAAAAAAAATCAGTATGGAGTGTGTCCACTATTGACAATTTTTTACTTGGTCCATTTCAATGTGTTTTCTTACTGTCTTTTAAATATGTTTTAAAAAATATATATCTTTCTCTTATTCTAATTTTCTATGCATATTCAACATCAAAAAAATTAAAAAAATCTATATATTGTTACACTGATCAAATTCAATCTACACCAGCACGGTAGATGAAATTAGCACTTGAATCGAATTAAACTTCTAGCAGTGCTTTTCTTTTTAACAATTAAAAACTGGAAAAAAAAAACAGAAATGAACAAGTCACCATATTCATAATATTCCTAATATTTTTATTACCGAAGCATATATATTGGGGTTTATAACCCAAAAATTAAACAGAACTCTCAATTCTGGGGCTTTTCTCGGGTGGATCAACATCGACCTGAGATTTTTCGGCTTCTGAACTTTGATCGGCGGCGTCATCATCGGGGTCACGAGAAGGGTCAGACTTGTCCATGGCGGCTCGGGCTTTTTCAAGCCACGGTTTGAAGGCAAGCTCGATGGCCAGCCATCCAAAAGCTAGGGCTCCAAATACAACTGCTGTCGATTTCAACGAGTTATTCTTCGCCATTGAGACCAGTAGCAGCTTTCCGATATACGCGCCGACGAGGGTTTTAGGTCGCAGCTCTCGAGATGATTTACTACTGTTACTGGAAGAGATATTATATGGGTTGGCGCCATTAATATAGAGCCCCATTGGGCCCGATTACTTGGGGCCTCCAATAACGTAAAATTTTGATAAATAGCCACTTTTTAATGCCTGTTATCTCATTCAATATTTAGCCTCTATTTTTAAAGTTATTACTCCCTTCTAGCATACTACATAGAACACGACCAACTCATCTCAC
>JACEIK010002068.1:177122-234282 GCA_018107945.1 Datura stramonium | reverse complement strand
CCTTACTTCACCTTTTTATCCTTGGTAATTTTCTTTTTCCTCTTTTGTTTCCCCTTCATTTAGGCACTTTTGACTTGTCAGTAAGGAGTTCCATAAATAATTTTTCATTCCTTTATTTTCTTACTCCTTAATAGTGATCAGCCACTTTCACACAAGTGCACCTTTGTCCTTTCTCAACTTCTACAACTTGCTTCTTCTCATTTCTTTTCATTCTCCTCACTCCTTTACTCTTTTCAATTTTTCCTCTTCAAGCGCTTAGGAGCTTTGGATCAAATTCAAGGTTAATGAAAGAAAAGGATTAAGCTTATGTTGCAGCTATCAAAGAATAGGCTCAAGGCTCAACCATGGGGCTAACTAGGATTAATTTTTCAAAGGTAGGTAAGATGACGGATAAAATTTAGGTTAATTCAAAGAAATGCCTAAATCATCTCCTACAATTCACATCCTTCATTTCGCTTAACAATCACACCAGGCAAGTTCTAGACAATCCACAATAGCATAGAATACTCAAAAACCTTACACTCGCTGGCACATGCTCGATTCAAGACACATTCGGCGGACTCTTACTGTTAATCACAAGAATTCAAACATTAAGCTTCAATTATATTGAGTCAAATTCAAAGCCCTAAGTGTCTCAAGCAAAGTTATACACTTGCATGCTTCAACAACGAACATACTTGCACCTTACAATCATATAGCACGCAAAGAACATCAAGCATCCATTAGGACGGCTTCCATGACCAGGCATCTATCGACTAATTTTCCTCAAGGCGGTCGTCATCCATCCATCGTCGAAAACAGTCCCTAACTATGACTAAAACGTATATGAACAAATAAAAATAAAAAATAAAAAAAATTTATTCTTCGGTTCAAAGACCACTCATCGAAAAAAGAAGCCAAAGAAAAAGAAAAACCAGCGGGTGATGAAGTCATGCTTGACTCACAAAGATGTTTCAAATTTTTCAATTTCTTATCACACAAGCATTACATTCACCAACAATTTGTTAAACACAAAAATTTTAAATTTCCACTGAAATTTCCCTCACCCCACATTTAAATCATGCTATGTCCTCATAGCATCAAATTAACATTTCAAGAGGGTAGAGAAATACTCCACTGAGGCCTTTAGGCTGGTATTAGCATGTTTTTCCTGCGCTTTGCACATGTGGGTACTCGACCCCACACTTTTCCTCTTTCCATGCTTTAAGCTTCTCAGAAATTGCTCGAGACTTCCCCTCTACTGTGCCTAACTTTCACCAAAAACACAAACAAAAAAAATGAAAAAATTTAAATTCCAATGAATCCAAAAAAAATAAAAAATTTAAATTGTACGAGGTACCCATGGGTTGCCTCCCAACGGCCGCCTTATTTACGTCGTGGCACGACGTGGTATACCGGGACATCCTCGCCCACACAGGTTCTCTTTGAGAACCATCTCATTTTCTTTCTTGTTTAGAGGATCTGACCTCCGCTCTGTTCCTCCCTTTCTCAACTTCTTTTCAATTTGAAGCCCTTTTATCGGACTAGGGTTGAACACTTGACATTGCTGGCCATGCACACATGGGAGGGAATCCCTCCACCCACACTCATCCTACGCAACACACTAATTTGTCAAAGGTTTCCATGTGTGTGCGGATGGAGTTTATTTCTTGGCAAACAGCGGAAGATTTCTTCTTCATCCTCGACCCTCATTTTGAGGGTCCTTCTTTCAAATCAATCACCGCTCCTCAGGTGGCCAGAATGGCCGTCCCAAGATTAGGGGTACCTGGTCATCAACACTGAAAATCTAAAACAATAAAATCGGCGAGGTATAATAAATTTACCTACTTTGATGAGAAGGCCCTCTATGATTCCATCGGAGTGTCACTCGCGACTTGTCGGCCAGGCTGCTGACATCGACCTTGTCGGCCTCGGTTTCCCAACCCCAAGGTGTTGAATAAGGATAGAGGCATTAAATTAGCTAGCGCCCTAAATCACACAAATCTCGGAGCACTTGACTTTACCAATTTGTATGGGAGGGTAAAACTCCCGGGGTCTTTGAGCTTACGTGGCATTTTGCTCAAATACCACAGTGTTGCCTCCTTAGTCGGTCTCTGATGCGGACGTCCCCAATCTAACTTTGTTCGCCATCACGTCCTTCAAGTATTTAGCATACTTGGGCATTTCACCTGGAACATCGATAAGAGGCAAATTTATGTGACGTTCTTTGAAACTCTCGAAAACTTTTTGAAAACATTCCTCCTCCTTTCTCTTCTTGAATTTACGAGGAATGGTGGTGGTGGTCTTTTTATTTGTTTAGCGATGAAGGTTTCTCATTTTGTTGTCAAAAACACTCTGATTTGCTCTCGGTATCGGTGGATGGTCACAGTCTTACCAACTCATTTGCACCTCTTTTCTCAAACTCTTTGGAAGCCTTTGCCATCGGCCCCTAAGCGCCTTCCTTCTAAAATGCGATGGCATTGATCTGCTAGGGGTTAGGATGCATCGCTTGGTAATCCTCCTTGCGGCCTCATGTTTTGGCCGGCGCTATACGACCCATTTTTTTTCAAGATTGCGGGTGGCTACTTGCTTGATTCATTAAGTCTGCTTTCATCCTCGCTGATTTTACGCTAGCGGTGCAGGTCTCCATAATTTTGCAGTGTTTCCTCCAATGCGGCTGCTACTATGCCCTCAATCTGCCCTATTCTAGCGTCTTTGCTTGTTGTTGAGTTGCGCGATGCACTTTGGTTTCCACCCCGAAGAGAAGAATTGGTGTACTGCCAATTTACGTTGGAGTTGTTCCCAAAATTCGGATTCACATGCACATTTCCAACAAAATTGGCGATTGGGATTGGCTCCACAGGGTGCATTATGCCCATTATTGCCGCAGACGTCACACCAACTCGGAGCTTGGCTGATGCGTACTGGCCACCGTGTTGGTGCATACTGGTTTATTGAGCGAGTCATCGGTGTGTTGGGCAAGCTAAGCGTGGCGCCCAGGCATTCAAACCATCTACTACAGTCAGCCACCGCTCTTCTTCTTGCCTCTCTTGATGACTCATTTGTGCCACTACGGATTTCCTTGTGCAATTGTTCAACAAAGTGTACAACTAAGTCATACATCTTCTCGAAGGCTTGCCCACCCGATTGCGAGTCACAGTAATTTTTGTGTGTGGGTCTAGACTTTCCTACAAAGGTATGGACGACACTTCATTTGATTGCGATGATGAGACGATCTCTCAACAATGACTTGAATCTTTCCCAGAAAGCCATATACTCTCATCGGAAGCACGCCGGCCAGAGTATCTCGCCCACTGACCGCGAGTCTTTCTGAAAGGAAAGAATACGATAAGGAACTTCTTAGCCAAGTCATTCCATGAAGTTATAGATTTGGTGGCTCGGCCTTCGGCCACTTTCGCCTCTCCCAACAATGAAAATGGGAAGAGAGGGTTAGCCGGACATAATACGTGGACACGCAGGTGGGAGACAAGCGTGTCTTAATCTGCAGAAAGCTCACATGAAAGTCTTTAGCTGCTGAGGTCTCATGTGGCTCATTCCAGTGAATTGACCACTAGAATGCTTGGTGCACCATATTACATTTAAGCTCAAAAGTTCCCCCAGGCTACGGTTTACGGATACTAGAGGTCACATTAAAATGCGCTGAGTGGGATGGCCACTTCGTGACCCGGGTCTTCTTTGTCATTGCTTCGGTGACAAGCTTTGTGCTTGTCCACGCGAGGTGGTTGTTGTTGTACCTTTTCTTGAAGTCTCTTAGCTTTGGTCTAGAGCTACTCTCCTTTGCAAATGGATTTGACGTTTGGTTCGGCAACGGTTCCACAAGCTCTCTATTTCTAGCCGGCTCGGCGGGACAACTGTCACTGCAAATAGTCAAACTAAGACGAGGATTTCTCAACACTTAGGGAAATTCAAAAATCACAAAGCAGATAAATTATCGAAACTAATAGGAGTCCCAGGCAACGGCGTAAAGCTGACGTAGCCCCGCATCGAGTGCCAATAGTTTGATGACTCTTTTTCACATCGGCGCGTCGCAAGTGATGCGGGTCGTGCAAAGTAATATAGTGGCTCATTTGCAAGCCGGGATTGTCGAACCCACGAGGGGGCTGGACCCCATTTCCTCTAACTATCCATTTCTAGTGTGATCTTAAATATCACAAGTGTTGGTGATAGACATTTCGATTGAAGAATAATTAAGTCTAAGTTTAAGGGTCAATGAAATATTCGAAAGTACTCTTAGGAGCAACATAGGTTAAAACCAGGATAATCATGCGATAATACGATTTCTACGTGGAATAAGCATGGAACTATCAGGATATTTCACATAATTAGAATTGCATGTTCATGAATGTTCAGGCCTCTAAACACGACAATCTAGCCTCACGCATCATTGTGGCGAGGAGTTTAATTTTCTAGTCGCGGAAGCGATCATTATGTTGTGGTTTACGGAAAACGATTGGGACTTTCGTGCGTCTAACCATTTAACTCAACTTAGCCTCACAACTACTTTGAGTGGTGATGTGACATCCCAAGTTGGTCTTTCATAACTTAGTGTCAACCCAAGCATGGTGTTAGGTATATTTCTATCCAAACATGGAATCTCTCCTGAGATTACAATCATGCTCCTCACATTCTCATGTCACGACCTAGGTAATGCCTTCTCAAGCTATTTCCCAAGCTAACAAAATGATTTTATGGTGATCAATCATAAAACAACCAACAAATCCCGAGAATGCAAGGCAGAAAATAACAATCGATAACTTAATTCCAAAACAATTTCATAAAATCACAATCATAATCCATGGCTTCAACCCTAGAGGAAGGGTTCTAGCCATTCATGTTAAATCCTTCTCTACACTACTATTAATCTCCTAAACTACATACATACACGATATTGGTAGATGTGAAGGGACTGACAAACCCTAGCTGAGTTCTCCCACTTCTCCCTTCTCTCCCTGGCGGTTTTCAGAATAAAATCGTGACCAAATGGAATTAGGAGCTAAGGGTCCCTAATTTATGAAAGTAAATGGGCTTGATGCTTAATTTGGACTATCGTGGAACGGCTCCATTTCACAGTGTATCGCGGAGCAACGCACCAGTAACACGGAGGGAGGCATCGCGAAGCTCCTTTGGAACAACCCGAAAAATCGGCCTCGGCGGCACCTGCCGCGTTAGCGTGGCACGGCTAACTGGGCAGCGCGTTGCCTCTTCCTTGTCGTGCGGCCAGCCTGCCGTGGCACGTTGCCAATGCGCGGAGTGGGCTGTTGTAGGGCAACCTGCCGTGGCACGTGCCGGCGCGGAGTGGGGCATTTTGTGCCTCCCTCTTTGCCGACGTTCGCGTGTTGATTCCGTTTCCAAGCCTGCACTTCACCAATTCGTGGATTAGCTCCTCAAAAGTCATCAAACCTACAAAACAAAGGCTAATCATGTTGGTTAGCACATATCTTCACATTTATATAAAAATTACATGAAAATGTATAAAATAACTTAGACAACACGACTAATTTAAGTTATAGCATATCCACGGGCATGATATTTTTGCCGTGATCCTAACTATACTTAAACCTTGTTCGTCCTCGAACAGCCTTTTACATATCATGCATAACGAGACTCCCACATAACTAATTGAGCAAGATAATTCCAAGCTACGGCTATAGTGATTACGTATGATACAAGCTAAAAATGAGGCATGCACAATTTAATCACGCAATGTGAAATACAAGTTATCATTTAAAACCTCTTAACCTCAAGAATCGACTCTCAATCTTAGCAAACTCGAAGCAAATCCAGGCGATTAAGAAATCCCACAAGAATTTTATCCTTCATTAAACATGTGCCCTCACGGAAAGAGAGTTACCCCATCGCACGCAAAAACAATTTTTACATCACAACATGTGTGGGTACATAAATAGAATTACACTCACTCTCACAAGGAATTCACATGCATCATGTCATGACCCATAAGCTTTCCCTTAGTGTTTTTACTCCACTAAATTGAGGATGTATGATTGTAAGATCAAGTTAGGACTTTGTAGGTTGTAATGTAACTCGGAGTACGGTAGAGTACTATTCGGCCGGTAATAGCGACTATCTTTCCTAAGTGCTTTTGATACATCACGCCCTCTTGGCGAACTTCCCTTTCCTTACTTCACCTTTTATCTTGGTAATTTTCTTTTTCCTCTTTTGTTTCCCCTTCATTTAGGCACTTTTTGACTTGTCGATGGGGAGTTCCATAAATAATTTTTCATTCCTTTATTTTCTTACTCCTTAATAATGATCGGCCACTTTCACACAAGTGCACCTTTGTCCTTTCTCAACTTCTACAACTTGCTTCTTCTCATTTCTTTTCATTCTCCTCACTCCTTTACTCTTTTCAATTTTTCCTCTTCAAAGCGCTTATGAGTATGGCTCAAAATTCAAGGTTAATGAAAGGATTAAACATGTTCACGGCTATCAAAGAATAGGCTCAAGGCTCCAGCGGGCTAACTAGGATTAATTTTTCAAGGTAGGTAAAATGAGGGATAAAATTTAGGTTAATTCAAAGAAATGCCTAAATCATCTCCTACAATTCACATTCTTCATTTAAGCAATAAACACACCGAGGCAAGTTCTAGACAATCCACAATAGCATAGAATACTCAAAAACCTTACACTCATGGCACATGCTCGGTGGAACACGTTCGGACTCTTTTCATTAATCACAAGAATTCAAACATTAAGCTTTAATTATATTGAGTCAAATTCAGAGTCTAAATGTCTCAAACAAAGTTATAAACTGGCATGCTTCAACTGAACATACTTGCACCTTACAATCATATAGCACATAACAAGAACATCAAGCATCCATTAGCTACGGCTTCAACAACTGACATCTATCGACTAATTTTCCTCGAGACGGTCGTCATCCATCCATCGTCGGAAACGATTACTGGCACTATGAATAAAACATTATATACAGACAAATAAAAATAAAAAAATAAAAATAAAAATTTATTCTTCGGTTCAAAGACCACCGTCGGAAAAAGAGCAGAAAGAAAAGCCAACGGAGTGATGAAGTCATGCTTGACTCACAAAGATGTTTCAAATTTTTCAATTTCTTATCACACAAGCATTACATTCATAACAATTTGTTAAGCACAAAAATTTTTAAATTTTTTTCTGAAATTTCCCTCACCCCACACTTAAATCATGCTATGTCCTCATAGCATCAAATTAGCATTTCAAGGGTGAGAATACTCCTGAGGCCTTTAGGCACGGCTATTAGCATGTTTTCCTCTGCTTTGCACATGTGGGTGCTCGACCCACACTTTCCTCTTCCATGCTTCCTAGCTTCCTCCTCAGAAGTGCTGAGACTTCCCCTCTACTGTGCCTAACTTTCCACCAAAAAAACAAACAAAAAAATGAAAATAACAAAATCCAAAAAAATAAAAAAAATTAAAAAATTGTACGAGGTACCCTTGGGTTGCCTCCCAGCGGCGCCTTATTTTACGTCGTAGCCCGACGTGGTTTGCCCCTTTCGGGACATCCTCATGCACAGGTTCTCTTTCGAGAACCATCTCCTTTTCTTTTCTTTGTTTAGAGATACAACCTCAGCTCTGTTCCTCACTCTCAGCTTCTTTTCAATTTGAAGCCACTTTGTCGGACTTCAGAAATTTGAACATGACATTGCCTTTGGCCATGCACTGTGGAATCCTCCCACCCCACACTCGTCTCACGCCCAGCACACTAATTTGACAAAGGTTTCTGCATGTAGTGTGCGGATGGGTTTATTTCTTGAGTAGCGGAAGATTTCTTAGCTGCATCCTGCGACCACCATTTTCGGGGTCCGCTAACAAATCGATCCACCATTCTCCGGTGGCCAAGAATAGCGTCCCAAGTTAGGGGTAGCAGTACATCAGCTTTTGAAAATCTAAAACAATAAAAATCGGGTAATAGTTACCTACTTTGATGAGAGGGCCACCACATGGATTCCATCGAGGTGTCTGTGACTTGTCGGCGAGCTGCGGCACATCCCAGCCGTCGACTCGGTTTTCCCAACCCCAAGGTGTTGAATAAGGATAGAGGCATTAAATTGCTTCTTTAAATCACTATGGCTTCCGGAGCATGGCTTTACCATTTGTATGGGGAGGGTAAAACTCTGGGGTCTTGAAGCTTCTTTGGCATTTTTGCTCAATACCACTGTGGCCCCTCCTCGATCGAGTGCGCTACGATTACGGGCGTCCCCAATCTAACTTTGTTCGCCATCACGTCCTTCAAGTATTTAGCATACTTGGGCATTCCTGCAAGACATCAATAAGAGGCAAATTTATGTGAAGTTCTTTGAAACTCTCGCAGAACTTTTTGAAACATTCCTCCTCCTTACTCTTTATGAATTTACGAGGGAATGGTGGTGAGTGGTCTTTTTCTTGGCTACGATGAAGGTTGCTTATTTTATTTGTCAGACACTACGATTTGCTCGATTAATCAGGTGGATGGTCCTAGTCTTACCAACTGCATTGCACCTCTTTTCTCAACTCTTTGGAAACTGCTTGCATGTTGACTAAACGCCTTAAGCTTCTAAGACTGATGGCGTGTCTGCTAGGGGGTTAGGATGCGCATCCGGCTTGGTAATCCTCCTTGAGCCTCATGTTTCAGCTGACTTCTATCGACCTTGTTTTTCAAGATTGCGGTGGCTACTTGCAGTTCAGTAAGTCTGCTTGCCATCCTACCACTTTGATTTCCCAACTAGCGGTCTGGTCTCCATAATTTTTTGCGGAGTGTTTCACTCAATCTTGTTGCTACTATGCCCACTCAAATACGCCTATTACTGCTTTGATATACATTTGTAGAGGTTGCATAAAATTTTGCTTTAGTTTCCACCAGAAAAGAATTCGGGTGGCCACCGCGATTTACGTTGGAGTTGTTCCCAAGTCGGATTTTGTGCACATTTCCAACAAAATTGGCGGTCGGATTGGCTCCACAAGATTACGCATTATGCCCATTATTACCACAAATTTCACA
Source organism: Datura stramonium (assembly GCA_018107945.1). NCBI lineage: Eukaryota > Viridiplantae > Streptophyta > Magnoliopsida > Solanales > Solanaceae > Datura > Datura stramonium. The sequence continues at coordinate 225,288 of JACEIK010002068.1, read as the reverse complement.
ACTCGGAGCTTGCTTTGAAGCACATTAGCTTTGGCCACTGGTGTTGGTGCATACTCGGTTTATTGAACTAAGTCATCGGTTGATGTTGGAACGAAGCTACTCTTGTCTTTGCCAAGGCATTCAAACCATCTACTTACATCAACCTGCTCTTCTTCTGCCCCTCTTGATGACTCGTGCCCTCTGGATTTCCTTGTGCAATTGTTCAACCAAGTGTACAACTCATCATACATCTTCTCCAAGGCTTGCCCTGGCTATGAAGTCCTAGTAATATTTTTGTGTGTGGGTCTAGACTTTCTACAAGAGTATGGGCAGCACTTCATTTGATTAATAGCTATTAGGGGCAGTCTCTCATATTGACTTGAATCTTTCCCGAAGCCATATATAAGTTCTCATCGAGCTCCACACTTGGCGAGTATCTCACTTCGCAACCGCGGTCTTGCACGAGAAGGAAAGAATCGATAAGGAACTTCTTAGCCAAGTCATTCCATGAAGTTATGGAGTTGGTGGCTCGGCCTTGACCACTTTTCGCCTCTCCCAACAATGAAAATGGGAAGAGGGTTAAGCGGACATAATCGGTGGACTGCCTTAGGTGGAGACAAACTGTCACTAATCTCTAGAAAGCTCTACCTAAGTCTTGCTGCGGGTCCTCATGTGTCATTCCGGTGAATTGACCACTAGAATGTAACAAGTGCACCATAATGCATTTAAGCTCAAAAGGATTCCCCCCAGGCTACGGTTTACGGATACTAGAGGTCACATTCGTCGCTAGTGGGATGGCCACTTCGCGACTGGTCTTCTTGTGTTGCCCAGGTGACAGCGTAGCATCCACGGGTGGTTGTTGTGTACCTTTTCTTGAAGTCTCTTAAGCTTTGCTCTAGAGCTACTCTCCCTTTGCAAATGGATTTGACGTTAAGTTCCGGCAACGGTTCCCTGGCTTCTACATTTCTAGCCGGCTCGAGCGGGACAACTGTCACTGCAAATAGTCAAACTAAGACCAAGTTCTCAACACTTAAGGAAATTCAAAAAATCACACAAACGAGATAAATTGCTCCGAAACTTATTAGGAGTCCCAAACAGCGCGCCAAAAAACAGCGTAGCCGCATCGAGTGCCAATAATTTGATGACTCTTTTTCACATCGGCGCGTCATGAGTGTACGGGTCATGCAAGTAATATAGTGGCTCATTTTAAGAATCGGATTGTGGAGCCACGGGGCTGGACCCATTCCTCTAACTATCCATTTCCTGGTAGTGATCTTAAATATCTAAAGTGTTGGTGATAGACATTTCGATTGAAGAATAATTAAGTCAAGTTTAGGTCGATGAAATATTAGAAAGTACTCTAGGAGCAACATGAGTTAAAACCGAGATAATCATGCGATAATACGTTTTAACGATGGAATAAGCATGGAACTATCAATTGATATTTCACATAATTAGAATTGCATGTTCATGGTCTTTTTCGAGCCTCTAATGCAATCAACCTCCTTTGCATCATTGTGAGCGAGGTTTAATTTTCTAGTCGCGGGCAATCAATTATGTTGTGGTTTGCGGAAAGCAGGTGGGACTTTCGTGCGTCTAACCATTTAACTCAACTTAGCCTCACAACTACTTTGTTGAGTGGTGATGTGACATCCCAAGTTGAGTGCTGCAACCCCCGTGTGTCAACAAGCATGGTGTTAGGTATATTTCTATCCAAACCACAGGAATCTCTCCCGAGATTACAATCATGCTCCTCACATTCTCTATCACGACCTAGAGTAATGCCTTCTCAAAGTATTTTAAAAGCTAACAAAATGATTTTATGGTGATCAATCATTAAAACAACCAACAAATCGAGAATGCAAGACAGCCATGTCCGATAACTTAATTCCAAAACAATTTCATAAAATCACAATCATAATCATGGCTTCAACCTAGAGGAAGGGTTCTAGCCATGGTTAAATAAAACTCTCTACACTACTATTAATCTACTCCTAAACTACATACTTACGATATTGGTAGATGAGAAGGGAATTTGACAAACGCTAGCTGAGTTCTCCCACTTCTCCCTTCTCTCTGGCGGTTTTCGAGAATAAAATCGTGACCAAATGGAATTAGGAGCTAGAGTCCTATTTATAGTAAATGGAGAACCTGCATAATTTGGCACATCATTGAACGGCTACGTGTCACCGAGTGTATCGCGAGACACGCACCACGTGACATGGGCATCGCGAAACTCAACGGAACAACCCTAGAAAATCAGCCTTGGCGGCACCTGTAGTGTTTGGCGACGGTAAGCGGTTGCCAGGCGTGTGTGCACCTAACATAGCAGCCAACTGCGTGGCACATTGCCAATGCGCGGGTGGTACATTGTGGGCAGCTTGCTGCTTAGTGGCACGTTAGCCGACGCGCGGGTGAGCTGTTGCCTCTCGCTCAGACGTTCGCGTGTTGGTCCAGATTCCAAGCCTCTACTTCACCAACTCATGGATTATCCTCAAAAAGTCATCAAACCTTCAAAACAAAGGCTAATCATGTTGGTTGTATATCTTCACATTTATATAAAATTACATGAAAATGTATAAAATAACTTAGACAACACGATTAATTTAAGTTATAAAGCGTAACACGGGCATGATATTTTTGCGGGTGATCAGCCAACGAGGTGAAAGAAGAACACCGAAACCGAGGCGAGTTAACTCGGGACATAGTTGTGCCTCTCGGAAATGGGAAGTTGTGAATATGGATTTTGTGGCGGGGATTACCCCGTACCGGATACATAAATGACTCAATTTGATTAATTGTTAACTAGGCCCGGAATAAGCCCCTCACACGGTAAGAGCTACTTTACTGTACAAGATTACGCCGGGTATTGTCGGAGAATGAAAGTTAGATTACACGGTGTTCATTATCTATTATCTCTTACCAAAGAGCAATTCTGTTAGATTTTGTGATCATTTCGAGGTTTACAATGACAGCGATTAATTTAAGCCACGGCAGTATTCCACCACCGAGCAGATGGACGAGGCGGAACGCTTATTCGAGCGCTCGAGATATACTCACCAGGGTGTGTAGTGGACTTAGTGGGCAGGATGGCATTCTGTATGAGTGAGTTTGCTTATAACAATGAATTTACCACTCGGCTATTCGAGATGGTCCCACATGAGGCTTTGTATGGGGGAAAATGCGGATTGCAGTTGGCTTGTTTGAAGTAGGAAGTCGGCAGCGATTGGGCCGAGATATTATTCATCGATCGAGAGGAAAAGGTAAAGCTTATCGGGAGAACGCCTGGTTGTTCGGAAGCGCGAGAAATCATATGCGCGTGTGCGGCGGGAACCTTGGAATTTAATGTGAATGGTTGGGTATTTTGAAAGTATCTCCAATGAAAGGGTGATGAGATTGATAAGAAGGTAAGCTTAGTCAGGGTCATTGAGCCTTATCGGGTCGAGGCGGAGAGTAGGCCAGAGTGGCGTCTGGGTTGAACTTGCCTCGAAATTAGAGTCCATTCATCCGAGTTTCTACGTATCTATGCTAAGAAAGTAGATAGGAGACCCCTCCCGAGTTTTCCCAATCCAGGGATGTCCAGGTTACGGAAGAGTTGGCCTATGAAAGTTCCAGTAACCATACTAGAAAGATAGGTCGTGAATTTAGAGAAGACTACAGTCAATGACAGTCATCTGGGGGCCGTGGGGATGCTTATAGTTACTATAGGAGATGGATGTTTGGGGTAGGGGGGTATAGGTTGCGTGTTGGTTGTACCTCGGCTTATGGGGGATGGGTAAGGTTTATGTGTGTTATGCTATGTTATATATGTTATGCTATGTTATGCCATGTTATGCTAGATATGAATAGATTGACGGTAGAGCAGCTACATTTCGAGGTATGACCTACTCCGCCCGGTATAGTTGCGGGCAGTCTTGAACTTCATTACTGATCGATTCACAGTTTATTTATTCTACTTCAGCTCTATTAGTTATATTGCTTCTCTTTGAATTTATTTCGATTCTTTGCTTTACATACTGATGCAGCGATGCGCGCCGTTGGGTGGCCCGTACTACTGCCAGTACTCATAGACGAGGAGTCGATCCCTGTTGATTCTAGCCCGGCCTGAAAGAGTCATCGGCTCTAGTCATCAGGAGCTAGATAGCGAGAGGTTTATCCCTTTTCTTTTGTTGTACGGTATGGGTAGGTCGGGGCCTTGTCACCGACCATATTATCCGTATTCTTAGAGGCTTGCGATTGTATATTCCACATGGTTAGGTACATGCCAGGTCGTGTGGTAGTGGGTATGTTTTTAGTTTCTTCTTGATGGTCGTGTAGGGCCTCGTCCCGGTTAGTAATTAGTGACACTTGTGGTCACGCAGTTTAGCACACAATTTTCTTGATTACAAGAAGTAACTAGAAACTGACATGGTGGCTTTGTCAAACCCGCATAGGTTATTCAGCCTCTTTGTTTGTTACGGTTAGTTGTTGTTTGCTTTACGGTGGCTAGGCCTGGTAGTAGAATTTGTATTCTGGCCAGTTATATAGCAGTTAGTTCCATGAACCCAGGAAGTTGAAACTTGACTGGCACCGAAGTGCTTAGGCTCGGTGATCGATAGTCCCGGAGTCTTAGTAGGGCACCGGAGTGCAGTCATTCCTCCCAAGGCGGGCGTGACAATCTATGTCGTGCGATAAGAAATGTCTCTCTATCCTTCTATCTCGTATTCACGATTGCGGGAGGAAATCATGTGCCTTAGCGTAGACTTAACGGTAGAAGAAATGGGGTGGAAATGGCCGAGGATGGAAATAGAGACGAGGCACCAACAAACCCAACGTCACATGAGCACTATACTTTTGAGCCAGGTTGCCCATCTTTGAGTCGGGGCAACAGTGAATGCTAGCGCGAGGCCTTCGTCACCAGGTCAACTGTAGGCGGTGGCGCATGTTGCAAAATGGGAATGCAGCAGCGGCACGAGTTAGAGATTTCCTAAGGTTAACCAAATATTCGCTTGGGTCAAAGTGAATGAGGATCCCATATGAGTTTATTGGTAAGATTTTGAAGATCACCTAGGTCATGAGGGTGTATGGAGAGGAGTGTGATGATTTGGCCTCATGCTCCAGTTGAAGGGGGTCGCACATTTGGTTTAAATTATGGAAGGATAGTAGAGTAGCCAGAGAGCGGGCCACATCGGTTGGGGGATTTCTTGTCCTTTTCTAGACCCGATTCTTCCCTCGTAGAGATGAGGGAGTTAAAGATGTGGCCGAGTTCATGGATAAAATGAGAAGATGACGGTGCAATAAATATGCCTAGGATTCTCAGACTATCAAAGAAATCCTTGAGTTAACATTTGATCGGAGACACAGTAGAGAAGGTTTGTTCATGGGGTGGCGGACTATCTAGACAAGGATTGCAAACCGTCCTTCATTAGGATATGGATTTCCCTCGGATAGTTTGTATGCCTAGAAGAGTGAGGCGGTGCCTCTGAAGAGGGAGCGAGGGCGGGGCAGACAACTATAGGTTCTCTCGTAGGGCAGGTGGTGGGCATCGATAGCGGTCCCACCGAGAGGTCTTGATCCAAACATCTTTAGAGATGAGTGTGCCATCCAGACCTAGGCACGACCGGAGAGGATGATCATCGAGCTCCCAGGGATTGAAGCGTGACCATGAGATTCGGTATCCCAATTTGCGATAGGTGTGAATTACGAGGGCACACGGGTCGGTGTTTGGTGGTACGGTACTTGCTTCAAGTGCCGAGAAGCACGGACATATGCTCGGGTGCCCGTCGGCTAGACGAGGGCCATGATAGGGGTCAAGGCCCGACTTTCGGACCAAACCAGCTCCACCGCACGCCCAACTTTGGCAGTATCTCTAGCACAAGTGGCGGTCAACGCCAAAACGAGATTTTATGCCTTGTCGTCTAGGCCCAGGAGCGGGGGTCTCCCCATATGTAGTCCTTTGGTATGTTACGAGTTTCCATCTTAATGTATAATCCGGGGGCTACCTTGTCTTTTGTGATACATATGTTGGCTAAGTAGTTTCGGAGTCGGTCCCAAAATCTTTTCAAAACCCTTTTATGTTTCTACTCTGAGTGGTGTTGATTCGGTTGTAGCTGACGGGTGTATAGAAGTTTCCCAGTCCATGATCCTTAGAAGCTATTTGCATGTATTGCCTCGGTTAATTGTAGAACCGAGGCAATAGAGTTCAAATTTACGAATGAGCCGAGTCATAGAATGGAAGGGTAGTTCGAGTTTCCTGTAGATGCATTTATGATTTCCACCTTAAGGCCAGATGATCTCTAAAGGTTGTGTGTACTATCTAGTTGGGGTTAAGGATTCAAAGTTCGAAACCCCGACTATCCATCAGTTATACCTCGAGAAACTCAAGATCGGCCAGTGTTGAAATGGAGAAAAAGTTTAAAAAGCGGCACCGAGCACAAAATGAGTCGTGACATGACGTTAGTGCGACCCACAAGTCGTGATGTGACTCGTGGGGGAGGGAAGGTTAGGAGTTTGGAGATTTGAGGAAAAAGGGTTCCGCGGGTGTGACAGGTGACTCGTGGTCGGGCCCATGAGTCATTAGGTCGATCGTGGGGTGGGTGAATAAGAAATGAAAAAAAGGGAGGGAGGTAATGTGCCCGACGGTGAACCCCACGAGTCGTGATCGGTCACCACGATTCATGGGGAGAGTCGTGACTAGCGGGGAAAAATATATCGAGGCTAAAGATAGTGTACATCACGAATGGTGACCACGAGTCATGGTCACTGGGCAGGTGTGGCGTCATCCGTAGCGATCGGGAGACTTGAGAGAGCGGTACACTTCACGAGGATCGGACCACGAGTCGTGGCCCGGGAGTAGCGAGTCATTAGGTCACCGTTGGGACCACACTGGTGATTATTTCCTATGATTTTTATAAGGGTGTTTAGGAATTTCTTTACCTCCTAGATACTAAACTAAGTCATTTTGGGTTATTTTAAAAGGGAATTTAGAGGGGCTGAGTTTTCCCCGTCATTCTGTCAGTTTTCGGATAAAGTTATGCAAGTTCTGTTCAAGAGCTCACAAAGAAAGGTCTAGGGTTCCTCGCATTGCAAGCCAAATTCAAGCGTCCTTCTCTAGAAATTTTAGTCGAGTATGTGGGAATTCAACAAGGGAATAGTTCTTCCCTTGTGTCCCCCAAAAAACCCTTCTCTAATTTCTATGTGAATCCTAATACTGAGCTTTTTGAATCAAGAAGAAATTATATGAATCTTCCCCGAATTAGCATAGAATGATATCCATGATTATTATATACATGATTTCCATCGATTAATGAGTAAATTTATATTATCTCCACAAAAAGTGAATTATAGCCATGTAGATTTTGAATGTTAAGAAATTCTTGATAATGTCTTGTTTAATCACGTGGAATCATCATGTATAATATTATGGGTATTTTCCACTAACTAATGATAGAGTTGATGCTTGTCCTGTTTTGTGCATTAACTCTAGCCTAATGAATTCTAGGGTAGAATAGACTAGAATTTTCTTGAAATGATAAATCCTAAAATTTTCTTGATTATATAAGTGTAGTGAATTTCCATATTATTTATATGCTAAATTCTCAATTAGATACATGGTTGTCTAACTTTAGTCAAAGTATGAGAAATGACTCAATATCGATCGAAATGTTGGGTGATCGGTTTGACCTCTGAATTTCCTAAGGTGTCGATATTACCTCCCAATTATTAGAATCCCGATTTAGAATTCAATCATTGGTCCACTAGGCGGTCATGACGCTTTACGCACATATAGCTCGACTAGCCTTAGGACCCCGATTCGAAATTAGGTTTGTTATTGAGCGGTTACGACGCTTCACAGATAAACAGCTTCCCAACAATTTAGAACCGAGTTTAGAATCGTCAGATATGACTCCCGAGGACTTTCGGTTATATATCCTTTGGCTAGTCTTGGGCCCCATTTAGACTATCAACTTAGAATTCGAGTTTAGGACTATCTAGTGGGAGTAGGACTTAGCAGGCGGATGGGGATTCCCAGTACACCTATAGGTTCCAAAAGCTACATTGTCGAGTGTATGTTTTGATGTTATTGATACGATTGGCCCCAAGCTTTTGTGATCACCTAGTTCATGCCTTTATACCACGACAAGGTATATTAAGGTCTACCGAGTGGGGTGGCCTCACATCGTACTCGCATAGCTCACTTGATCTTGGGAATAATTGCTTGCCCAAAAGTCTTTATTTTATAGCTTAATTTAGTCATGTTTGTCTAATATACACTTACATTCTTATGCGATTATGTGTATATTTAGGTATGCACAAACCAAAATAGCTAGTCCTTGTTTTGTAGGTGCAAGATGCATATGAGGGACTAAATAATGATGGGTGAAGTGAAGGAATGGAGTTGGAAGTGTATTGCAAAAGATGGCAAGGAAACATGCCATGGCAAAGTTTGGCCGCGCCGAGCGGCGTGCCACGTTGTGCGCGCGTCGCGCCAGCTCCCGTGCCACACCAAGGCCATGCGTCTGTGCTCCTTCAAGGCACTGCGTTCGAGCGTCCATGCCACGCTGGGAGCAGCATTGCCGCAGCTGCGGACCATGTCATCTTGGCCATTGTGCGGGACCGGCGTCGTGCCCGCCTTGGCTTGTCGCGCATTGCCTCGGCCAGAAGCAAGTTTCAAGTGCATTTTCTAGTAGGCGCCGCGTTGCCTGCGTGTCACGGAGGCAAATTGGCGTGTTCACCTACGTACTTGCAGGCCATTCCATGACGAGCCAAAAAATTTCATTTCCTGTTTACTATAAATTAAAACCTTAACTCACGAAAATCATTTGTCACGAAATATTGTACGAAAATCGTAGAGGAGCGAAGGGAGAAGAGAAGAACTCACCTAGGGTTCACTAATTTTACATTCTCTTTTACCTATTCTTGTAAGTAATCTACTTTAACGATGTTTTTAAGTTATTGTACGAACATGAGTGGCTAAAACCCTTCCTCTAGGGTTGAGGCCACGTGATATGATTGTAATGCATGAATTCATTTTAGTTTTAGTTGTTAATTGTTGTTTTGTCTTACATTCTTTATTATGGTCTTTTTTATGCTTGATCACCATGAAAACATACATGTTAAGCTAGGTAAAGCTTGAAAGTAACCCTAGGCTAGAACAAAAGAATGTAGGGAGCAAGTTCTTATCTTACGATAGGATTCGCGGTTAGGATAGAAATTATGCCTAATTTTCTGCTTGGTTGATAAAACGGGATGATATGAGACGCGGCTTAGAATTGTCACTTCACCACTTTCGTAAAGTAGTTGTGAAGCTAAGATGGAAGTTAAATGATTGAATTAAAGAAGTCCCTAATCAAGAGCACAAACCTCGTAAACCACGTCTATGTAGTTGAATTGCTTACGAACTAGGATGTCACATCCTAGCTCAACGTGTAGTTGTGAAGCTATTTTATCGTGTTTAGAGGCTCGAGACCATGAACGTCGCATTTTCCAACTATGTGAGGCAACAATTGATAATTTATCGTGAACCATTACAAAGTGTAGCATTGCATGATTATCCAGAGCCTTAGCTCTAATTTAGCTATATAATGTTTCTAGATTGTTTTGTGTCCACCCAAAAACTGAATTATAATTTCTGAAAACTTTATACTGACACTTGTGAAGGTTAATCTTACATTTGAACTTCATAACTTGTTGAATTAGTCTAGTCCACATGGGTTTGACATCAGGCTCTTAAAAAGGGCCCTTTTTAATACTTGTACGGCTAGCATGCGCTTGCGTGTCCTTGGAAGTATACCAACAAGTTTGGCGCGGGTTGCGAAATGGAAGTTTAGTAAATTTTTATTGTTTTTACGCTTGATTTTTAATTTAAAGTAAGTGTTGAGAAACTGGTCTTAGGCGATATATTGCAGGTGATAGGTTGTCCTTGCGAGTTGGAAAGGAATAGAGATCTAGTGGAACCATTGCTTGAACACGAATGTCAACTTGATTTACTTAGGAGGGAGCTCTGAGGCGAAAGCTAAAGACTTCGAGGAGGGATTACAACAAACACCCACCGAGTAGGGCAAGCAAATTTGTTACGAGACCATGGCGGCTGACGGTTCGTGAAGTAGAAAGATCCCACAGCGACAAATGTGACCTCTAGTATCCGCAAGCGGAACACCTGGATGGAACATTGAATTGAAAGCGAGGGAATATGGTGAAACTATTACATTCACCAGTGGCCGATTCCTTTATGAGATGACTCATGAGGACCCACAGCATCACTTACGAACTTCCTTGAGATTAGTAGCATGTTCGTCCCCCTTAAGTGTCCCTGATTATGTCCGACTTACCCTCTTCCCATTCTTATGTTTGGAGAGGCAAAGAGGTGGTTAAAATCTGAGCCACCGAATTCCATTACTTGCTTGGGATGATTTAGCGAAGTTCCTCATCGAGATTCTTCTCTTGACGGGCGCAAACTCGGGAGTGAAATATTAATCTTCAAGCGAGGCGGAGGAAGCTGTATTTGGCTTTGGAGAGATTCAAGGAATTATTGGCTTGCCCCCATCATAATGAGTCCGATGAAGTGCTAGCCCATACATCTTTGGAAATTCTAGATCCACACACAAAATTTTACTAGACTACGCATCGGGTGGGCAAGCATTAGAAGACATGATGAAATTTGTACACTTTGTTGAACAAGAATTCTCGGGAAATCGAGTGGCACGCGAGTCATCGAGGGGAAGGAAAGAGAACAACATGGATGATAGAGGTGGATGGTGTAAATGCCTTGGCTGCCTGACTAGCATCATTTCGGCATCGAGATGATGACTCGGTTGTGCGCGAGTATGAACCAATAAACGAGGGGACGAGGTAAATGCGGTTACGCAAGTTCCTAGTTGGTGTGAAATCTGCTTGCGGGGAATAATGGTTCACCGATACGAGAACTCTGCGGGGCCAATCTGAATCGGTCAATTTTGTTGGGAATGTTCGAAGGAACAATCGAAATTTTAGAACAATTACACCAAGAATTGGCAGAGCCACCGAATTTTTCTTGGGGTGGAAATCAAAGTCAAAGCACCATCAACCTCGGCGACGCGGTATCGGCGTAGAACGAGGCGGAATGTGGTGGATAGTTGAGCAGCAACATTGAGGAGACGTTGCAGAAAATTATGGAGACACAGACCCAAATAGCGAGAGAATCGGGCGATGATGACATCGAGATTTAAAAAATAAGCAATTGGCCACCCGCAATCTAGAGAAGCGTATGGGTCAAATAGCATTACACTCACCACACTAGGCAACGGGAGGATTACCCAGTGAGCACAGACACAAACCCAGAACGAGTCAACACCATCGGTTGAGGAGTGGAAGGCAATTGGGCGATGTACCGAAAGAGAGGAGAAATGAGGAATGCAGCCAGGGTTAGTTGAAAGGAACCATCCACTAACAAAGGAAGAAACGAGTTTTGTGAAACAAAATTCCACAAATCATCATTGCGGCCCGGCCACGGAGACCACCACCCGTCATTTCCACAAAGACTCAAAAAGAAGCGAGGAGGAGGAATGCTTTAGAAAGTTCTTTGATATTTTCTAAGAACTTCCACATAAATTTTCCTTTTGCTTGATGTGTTGCGGGAATGCTTAGTATTCTAAGAACTTGAAAGATGTCGTGGCCAACAAAGTCAGAATGGTGGATGTTCGGGCAGTAGGGGCGAAGGTGCGGCCACGGGGTAATGAGCAAGATACCTAAAAGCTCAAAGACCAAGGGAGCTTTGCCCTCCCATTACAAATTGGTAAGGCGAGGTATTAAGAGCTTCTATGTGATTTAGGGCGACGGTTAATCTAATGCCCATATCTTTGTTAACACCTTGGGAGTTGGGTCAATCGAGACCAACACGATTGATGATCTGGTTGGTAGAAAAGTCATGAGTGGCTTTCCGAGATGGAATAATCGAACCTTCTCATCAAAAGTGAGTAATTTCATTATACCTTGATTTCGTTATATTAGTTTTAAAGTTGATAATGAGTACCCTCGATCTTGGGACGACCATTCATGGAGGAAGCGATTATTAATGTAGAGCGGGGACCTTGAAAATGGTCGATGATCGAGAAGAACTCTTTTGGGTATATCGAAGATTAACCCACCCACACGTACAGAGACCTTTGTAAGGTTGGTGTGTTATCACGAGGCTAAGGGTGGGGTGTGATTCCATAGGTCCACGACCAAAGGAGATGAATACTTTTCGGCCTGCATCTGTGGAGGGCTTAGTTAGAGAAGGAGTTGGAGGAAGGAGGGATAGAGTGGTGGTTGTTCCCTAGAAAAACAAAAGAAGAAGATAGTTGCGAAAGGGAACACGGGTATGAGGATGTCACAGAAGGATAGTCACGTCGTGCCACAATGTAAAATTAGGCGAAGGCAACAAGGGTACCACGGTACAATTTATTTTACCATCTTTGCTTGACTTTATTCTTTTATCGTATGATGTGGAAATTAGCACGAGATAAAGGGAAGTCTAAGGTACCCTTGGAGGAGGAAGGCTAACATGAAAGAGGGAAAGTGTGGGGTCGAATACCCACTTGTTCAAAATGAAGAAAAACATTTTGTTAGCTAGGCCTAGAGGCCCTAGGAGTATTTCTCACTTAGTTTTGAATTTTAGTTGGATGTTGTAGGGACATAGAAGGATTCAAGTGTGGGGTGAGGGAAATTTCAAAGGCCCTGTGCTTAATGATTTGGAAGGAATTTAGTGCTTGATAGGTATTGGTTGAGGAAAACTTTTGAGTTGAGCATGATTCCCCACCCATTGGTTTTATTCCCAGTTCCCTCTCTTGGACGGGGGCACTGGGCCGAAGAATAAAAATTTTTCTTTGTCTTTACATAGTTGTTTTTAGTGATAGTTGGGGACTATTCTGACGATGGATGAATGGCAAACCGTCTTGATGAAATATTAGTCAATAGGTTTTCGTAGCTAATTGATGGCTTGATGTTCTTGTTATATTATCAATTGTGAGATGAAACATGTTAGTGTTGAAGCATGTAAGGCTAGCTATAACCACATTTTGAACACTGAGCTGCTTGAATGTGACTCGATGTGGTTAAAGCTTAATTTTGAAATTCTTGTGATTAAACTGAGTTAAGAATCTATTTAATTGTCTTAGAGTGAGCATGTGCCTTTAGTCCAGGTTTTGCAATATTCCAGCTCTGTTATGTAGTAATCTAGAACTTGCACAGTATTTATACGAATGAAATGAAGGATGTAGATTGTAAGTAGGCCATTTCTTTGAATGAGCTAATTTTTATCCCTCCCTTTAGCTACTAGCCCAGATATGCAATCTGAATTGGCCCGGCCAATTCAAGCCTATTCTTTGATAAAAACTGCAGCATAGCAATCCTTTTCTTTTGATAGCCTTGAAGTTTCTCAAAACTCCTGGCGCAAGAAAAAAATCCAAGAAAGCAAAGAGGTGAAAATCGTAAACAAGAAGGAAAAACAACGGTTGTGGGAGTTGAGGAAAGATTTTAGTGCACTTGTTTGAAAATGCCCAGTATTGGTAGGAGTAAGGAAACAAATGAATGAAAAAGTTGCTCAAATACTCCTTACTAATAATCTCAGTGTGCTTAAAGAAATGGGGAAACGAAGAGAAATTTAAATTGAAAAGAATGAAGGTGGTAAGAAGATATCAAAAGTAATGAATGTGTGATGTATTAAAGCGCTTGGGGAATATAGCCACTATAAACGCATTTAGAGAATAGTACCTACCCGCCCCTTGGCTTACATTACAACTTGAACCTAAGTCTACTTGATCTTATGGACAAACATTCTTAAATTAGTAGAGTAAAACACTAAGGGCAAGCTTATGGGTCAATACGCGTGGCATGTGAATTCTTTGTGAGAGTGAGCTCAATTATTATCCATATACCCATACACGGTTTGATTTGAAAATTTGTGAGTCAAAATGGGTAATTCTCTTGTTGTGAGGGAACATGTTTAATGAAGGATAATATTCATGTCGGATTTCTTGATTAGTTGATTTGCATGAGTTTGTTGAATTGGTAAATTCTTGTGGTGAGGAAGTCTCGACATAGTATATTTTATTTTGATGGTTACACCATGCGTGCAATATTTTTAACTTGCTATCTAAAAACAATCGTTGTAGTTGCAGCTTGAATTGTCTTGCTCAATTAGCTATGTGGGAGTCTTCCTGTGCATGAGATGTAAAAGAGTTGTTCGAGGAAGAGCAAAGGCTTTAAGTGTGGGGTAGTGATCTTGGGCATAATTTCTTGCCCAAGTACTGTCCCTATAGCTTAATTTAGTCATGTTTGTCTAATTATACAATTACATTCTTATGCGATTACATTGTAAATATGGGTATGCACTAACCAACATGATTAGTCCTTATTTAGTAGGTTTCAAGACGCATATGAGGGACTAAATAATGATGGGTGAAGTGAGAGGAATGGAGTAGAGTAGAATAGAAAAGATGGGAAGGAAACATGCCATGGCAAGATTGCCCGCCTTGGTGGCGTGCAACGTTGTGCGTGTAGACGCGCCCGGCGCCATGCCACGCAATGTCCATGCACGCGAATGTTGCTAGCTTCAAGGTGCCTGGCCGCATCCGTGCCACGGCCAAGGCTGCTGCCCGCGCCACGAGGCCGTGTCATGTTGGCCATCGCGCGGGACAAGCGTCGTGCCACCAGCCCATTTTGTCGCGCCATGCCTCGGCCAAGCAAGTTTCATGTGCACTTTCCCGATGGTACTTGCGTTACCTCCGTTTCCATGAGCCAAATTGGGCATTCACCTCGTGCCCGCGGGCCCATTTCATGATAGGCCAAACATTGCAAATTTCCTATTTACTATAAATTAAACCCTTCGCTCCTAATATCATTTGTCACGAAATATTGTTTGAAAATAGTAGAGAGGAGAGCGAGGAGAAGTGAAGAACTCACCTAGGGTTCACTAATTTTACATCCTCTTTTACCTATTCTTGTAAGTCTCCTACTTTAACGATGTTTTAAGTTATTGTACGAACATGAGTGGCTAAAACCCTTCCTCTAGGTTTGAGGCCACGTGATATGATTGTAATGTATGAATTCGTTTTGGTTTGAGTTATTGAGTATTGTTTTGTCTTACATTCTTTATTATGGTTGTTTTTATGTGATCATAACGAAAACATACATATTATCTAGTTAAAAGCGATAACCCTAGGCTAGAAGCAGAAAATGTAGGAGCAAGTTCTTATCTTACGATAGGATTAGCGGTTAGGATATAAATTATACCTAATTTTCAAGCTTGGTTGATGAAACGGGATGATAGCAAGACACCAGAGCTTAGAATTGTCACTCCACCACTCATAGAAGCTAGTGTATATGAATGAGTTAAATGACTTGAGTGCGAAAGTCCTAATCAAGCACAAATACTGTAAACCACATCCGTAGTTAATTGCCCACGAACTAGGATGTCACATCCGCTCAGCAATGTAGTTGTGAAGCTTGGTTTGTCATATTTAGAAGGCTCAATAGACCATGAACATCGCATTTTCCAACTATGTGAGACAGCAATTGATAATTTCATACTTGAACCATTGCATGATTGGCGACGCTTCTAGTTGTTTCTTATAATGTTTCCAGATTTTTTGGTGACCACCCCAATAACTTAATTATAATTTACCAAAAACTTCTATACTCAACACTTGTGAAGGTTAATCTTACACTTGAACTTCATAATTTTCTAATTGGTCAATCCACACATTGGGTTCGACATCGGCTCTTAAAAGAAGCCCCTTGTATTACTTAATACGGCAGATGCTGCTGTGTGTCTTGACTGGGTACTAACACTCACATGGTTACATATGGCTATAGACTCTCCAACTAGTCGGTTTAGTCTAGTTCGGCCGAGCAGTATCCCGGTTTGAACATGTGACCATCGGGAGGTTCTATCGGACCACCTGGAGTTATTTCAATTATTTTGTACGAAAGTTTTATTTGGTCATCAGCGTCACCTTTTCCATTTTCTCTTTATTAATTCTATTGTGTTATGTTCCTCTCCTTACCTCGGTACATTCAAATTGCTAATACATACTTTTATGTTGTATCATTTTATGATACGATTGTAGGATAAATGATCTCGTCCTCGTTAGCCCGCGTTTCTCAGAAGAACTCAGCTATCCAGGTTGGTAAGTCCTCATCCTTCGAGGATGGAGCTTATTTGCTTTAGTTATGCTTTCATTCTTTTTAATTAGCTTTGGAGTTTCTTGGGGTTTGTCCCAACAACTCATCGGTCTTAGTGGCTTTAGGACATAGAGTTGTTTGGACTCGGGTGATTATTAACTATGTAACCTTGTTCAAGTATTTATTTTTGCTTTAAATTTCCATTTTGATACGTATTTTTATATTTACTCAAAATGTTGGTGTATGATAGACTAGAAGTTGACTTAGGGTCACTTGTGGCTTCAGAATGCAGTGTCCCAGATCGAGTGTAATCTTGGGGCATGACAAACTTGGTATGGCTAGGTTTGAAGTGTCCGCGGATATGCGAACGCATGCGAGTAGATTCCTCTTCATGGGTGTGAAGCACGCCACACTTATGAACGGGAGGCTACGAGATGTCATTAGAAAAAATTTCCCTTTATTTCACTCCTTGTCGTGCGATGAAATTCAGTTTCAAAATAATTATCCAAACTCGTGCTTTGCTTCGTTTCAACCAGTCACTCATAGCGTGACCCAATGGAAGGGCCTTAGTAAATGCCCGGCGGTTTGCCCCACCGGCCCCAGGTAGACCCTCGGGATGACTCGGTATCTACCCACAGGGGTAGGGCGGCCATCCGGCTTACTCTCTCCCAAACCTTGACCAACCAGGTGAACTAGTAGGTGGTCTTTGGTGAACACAAATAGATTCATGGCTGTTTGCTATGGTGTGGGACTACCTAAATGACCTCCCGTCCTTTTAGGGATCGAGGTGGGGACGACCCCCAAGAGTTCATGGACGAGATTAAAAGATTACCGGCCATAATGGGTATGAGATCCTATGAGAGTCTTGACCTAGGCCTTACCGGCTAAAAGGGTAAGCGGAGTGCAGTATGAATTATGGAAAGAGGGCGACAGCGGGCAGGATTGGAGTGGAGTGGTAGGAGTTCAACACATCCTTACTAGATAGATTATTCCCTAGGAAGCTCGGGGAGGCCAAGGTAGTGGAGTTCATGAACCACAGGGTAGGGGAAACGGAAATTTATAGAAGAGTATGCTTTGGAATTTACCGGAGTTGTCCAAATAAGCTCTAGAGATGGTGGCTAGAGACAAGGGCTCGCATGCTTAAATTCATAAATGGGGTGTCAAACGTGGTCCTCAAAGAGTGCGGAAACGGGGATGTTGATCAAAGATATCAACCTCTCGATCGATTGTCTATTCCAGTTGGGGAGGCCAAAAAGCTGAGGGACATGGAGAGAAAGAATAAGAGGGCAGGAGCGGCCACTCGGATCATGGCCATTAGAATTTGCAGCGGTAGCAATCGCCCATAACGCCGATAGAGGGCCCCGACACCAGGCTCCGCCAGCGCCCCTACCTTTTGGTCTGCCCGGGTTCGGAGGGGTCGAGCATCTAACTTTGGGTCTCGAGGCTGATGCGGGTATCCATCTTACCCAAGTGTGGCAAGAACCACCGAAGAGTGTCTTCGAGGTCGATAGGGTTATTTTAGTTGTGGACCAGTTTGGGCATCAACTTAAGGAATGCCCGTTAGCGGGACGGGGAGATTACAATCCATCACCTCGGCGGCTCTAGCGGCGAGCTAGCTCAAATAGGCTAACATATCGGTACATAGGGTGGTCGGCGCCAAAACTATTTTTATGCATTATCGTCTCATCAGGATCGGGAGAACTCATAGAATGTGGTCACGGGTATGTTACGTCTTTTCCATCTAGATGTATATTCCCTACTTGATTCGGGGGCCATGATATCATTGCTGACTCCCTACGCCTTAATTTAAGATTGTCTCCCGTCCAGAAGTTCTATCGAGAACCCTTCTTAGTCTCACGCCGGTTAGCGAGAGTGATTAGAGCCGAGTGGGGTGTATAGAAGCAGTCAATCTCAATCGCAATAAAGTCATTCCAGATGACCTTGAAGAGCTAGACATGGTCAACTTCGACTCATTCTTGTGGATTAGTTTACACTCACAGTTATGCCTCGAGTCATTGCTGAGTAGGGTCATCAAGTTCAGTTCCACACAATAGACTGACTCTAGAATGGTTGAGAGAGGTGTTAGTTCGGCTGCTAGAAAGGTAGGTTATTCCTACCTTAAGGCCAAAGAGCTTTAAGGGATATATTTATCATCTAGTTTGGGTCAAGGATGCTAATTGTGAGACCCCAACTATCGGTCGATCCATAACAGTAGATGAATTTCTAGATGTATTCCTCGAAAGATCTTCTCGGAGAAACGGGAAATTGACTTCGGCATGGACCTTATTCGGATGCTCGGCCCATTTCCATCCCTCCAGCCTTAGAATGGCTCACATTTGAACTTAAGGAGTTGAAGAAGCAGCTAAAGGATCTTGCTGATAAAGGGTTTTATTAGACCCAACATCTCTCCTTGGAGTGCTCGGTGCTATTCGTGCAAAGAAAGATGGTTCCCTCAGAAATGTGCATCGATTACCATCGAGTTGAATAAAGGCCATAGTTAGAATAGGTATCCCCTACCCGAGACTTGATGACTTGTTCGACCAACGTGGGAGCGGTATTTCTTCAAAATAGATCTTGGAGTCGGTATCATCGGTAAGAGTCTGCTAGAATGTGACATCTTAAAAATAGCTTTCAAGACTCAGTATGGTCACTTTGAGTTTGTGGTATATGTCCTTCGGACTAACAAATGCCCCTGCGGCCTTTATGGACACGATGAACAAATTCTTCAAGAAGTATATCTCTTGGATATGTTCGTCATCATATTTATCAACTGACATTTTATTATACTCTAGGAATGAGGAAGAGCATGCTCATGACTTGAAGATAGTGCTTCGAGACACTTAGAGACGAGTCGGCTATTCGCCAAGTTCGACAAGTGGCAGTGCAGTTGGATTACGCGGCTTTTTGGGTCATGTGGTGTCGGGTGAGGGTGTCGGAGTTGATCCTCGAAGATAGCGCGGAGTGAAAGACTGGCCAGACCCACCTCCCCAACCGAAATCGAAGTTTCTTAGGTTTGGCTAGTTATTCTTAGATGTTTTGTAGAAGGCTTATCTTTTATAACATCTCCATTAGTAGTGACTTAGAAGAAGGTGAAGTTCTAGTGGTCGGATGCGTGTGAGAAGAGTTTCCTAGGAGTTAAAAACTCGACTCACTCTTTTGCTCGATGACTCTACCGAGGAAGGATCGGATGGTTTGGTATATTGCGACGCCTCGAGTTGGACTCGGTTGCGTTACGTCATGTTAGCCCAGTGATAGCCTACGCCTCCAGACAACTCAAGGTTCATGAGAAAAATTATCCAATTCAAGATATGGAGACATTATCTATACGAGGCTCACGTTGATGTTTTCACCGATCACAAGAGCCTTGAGTATGTATTCGGTCGAAGGACTGAATCTCAGTCGGAGAAGGTGGTTAGAGCTCACGAAGGATTATGACATGGGCGTCTTTGTATCACCCAGAAAAGCCAATATGGTGGTGACGCCCTAAGTAGGTATGTATGGGTAGTATGGCTCATGTGGAGGAAGGCAAAAAAAGGAGTTGGTGAAGGACATTCCTGAGACTAGCTCGGTTGGTGCGGTTAGTTTGACTCGGGTGAGGGTGGAGTGGTGATGGCGGGTCAAACTTACTCTTTGGTTGTTGAAGTTAAGTCCAAATAGGATGAAGATCCCATTCTAATTAAACTCAAGGAAGAGGAGGGGCTCTCATAAAGGAAGTTGAGTCTTTCTCACAAGGGGAGATGGTGTGCTCATTATAGAGGCCCGGTGTCATCTTGGAATATCGGTGACTTGAGACAACGAATATTGGTGAAGAACACGGCTCGAGATACTCCATTCACCCTAGTTACACAAAATGTACCACGATTTGCGGAATATTTCTTGGTGGAACGGCATGAAGAGAGACATGTTGAATTCGTAGCCAAGTGCTCGAGCCTGACAAGTCAAAGTAGAGCATCAAAGAGCCCAGGGAGGTATGACCCGAAGATATCAACATACCCCGCATGGAAGTGGGAAGAAATAAATATAGACTTTATTCTGGTCTACCTCGAACTCTTCGGCAACATGAATCCATCTCGAATAGTAGTAGACCGGATATTCAAAATCAATACATTTCCTCCTAGTTAAAACTATAGATTCGGTTGAGGACTATTACATATTTATATTAGGGAGTTAGTTAGGCCATATGGTGCCATTATCCATCATATCGGATGATTACCCCGTTAACCTCACATTTCTAGAAGTCTTTCAGAAGGGACTTGGCACCCGGAGTTAAGCTCAACCTGACTTTTCACTGCTTGGACGGATGGGAAAAGCTGAGTGGACTATTTCGACCACTGAAGATATGTTGAGCGTGTGTGATCGATTTGAAACGGTTAGGACTGACCACTTTCCTCTTGCTCCCGAGTTTGCGTACAGCAATAGTTATCACTCCAACATCTAGATCGCTAGTTTGAGGCATTGTATGGTAAAAAGGTGCGGGGTCTTCTATTGGATGGTTTGAGGTTGGTAAAGCTACAATAATCGAGCCGGACTCGGTTCTCAGTATGCGTAAGGTACAACTCATTCGAGAAAGATTGAAAATAGCTTAGAGCCATCAAAATCTTATGTTGAAGTGAGGAGAAGAGAGTTGGAGTTTCTTTGTGAATGACTTGGTCTATCTGAAAATTTCACCCATGAAAGGGAGATATGAGGTTTGGAAAGAATGAGAAAGCCGTCCGAGATATGTGGTACCACACAAAATTATGAGGCGAATTGGTAAAGCGGCCTATGAGTTGGAATTATCTTAAGAGTTGGCTTACATTGCACCCGGTATTCCATGTCCTTTATTGAAGAAATGCGTTGGTGATCGACTTCAAGTGTGCCATTGGCTGGTGTAGAAATAAGGATAGTCTCTCTGGAGGCCGGTCAGATCTTGACTTTAGGTTAATAGAGGCGAGGAACAAGGAGGTAACTTTAATTAAGGTCTTATGGAGAAGATGTTTGGTGGAGGGAGCTACGTGGGAGGCGAAAGCGAGATATGATGGCCAGATACCACACTTATTCTCCTTTATAGAGCTCACGTTACATGCTTGAGATATTAGTCTTGCCTAGAACTCCAATTTAGTTTTAGTGTTCAATTCATATTGTTCAAGATTCTTTTATGTTTATGAATGTATGTATGAAAGTGAATGCGGTTCGGCTATGTAACTTGAATGCGAGGTAGTCGTTCCGTCAGTTTTGGTTTTAATGATTGATATTTCAATATTATAATTGCATCTCTCTGCTTTTACGTGTGTTTTCCAACATTGAGGATGAATGTTCACAAGGGGAGATCTTTCTTAAACCGGAAGCCCAAGATGAGACAGAGAGTTGAAATGGAGAAAAGATTTAAAACTAGCACTAGGCGCAAAACGGGTATTGAGATAACCGGTTGGTGCGGCCCAGCGAGTCGTGATGTGACTCGTGGGGTGCGGGAGCGGGAAACGAGAAGTTTGGAAATTTGAGGAAAAGGGTCCCAGGCGTGACAATGACTCGTAATTCGGGCCCCACGAGTGGAATTAGAAACGTGCTTAGGGTAGGTGAATAAGAAATGAGGAGGAGAGCGGAGTGTGCGGCGGACACCACGTGTCATGGTCGGTCACCACGATTTACAGCCCAGGGAGGTAAGTGACTTGAGAAAATATATGCGAGGCTAAGATAGTATACATCACATATGGTCACCACGAGTCATGGTCACCTGGAGCAGTTGTGACATCATCCATGACGAACGGGGGATACTTGAGAGCGTGGCATGGATCCAAACCAGAGTCGTAGCCCCCGGGGTAACAGTCGTTAGGACCACACAATGGTGCTCTGCATTTTCCTAAGGGTATTTGAAGTAATTTATAACTTCTAGATCTACGCTAAATAAAATTTTTATTATTTTAAGGAATTTAAGAGGCTGCATGGCTTTCCCCTCATTCCCACCTTGATTTTGAAGAAGTTCGCAGAGATTTCTGTCAGCTCTGAAGCTAGGTCTAGAGTTCCTTATCCATTGAAGCTCATTGAGCTTTCTTCTCAAAGGGAATTTTAGTTGAGTGGGTGAGGAATTCAGCAAGGGGATGGTTCTTACTTTATTATCCCAAAACCCTTCTCCTAAGTTCTCACATGAATCAGTGACCATGACTTTCGAATGCGGAAATTATATGCGAATCTTCCTTTGAATTTGAATAGAATGATATCGCGTGATTATTCTGAACATGATTTTCCATTAATTCATGATAAATTTGTATTTATTCCACAAAATAAATTCTAGCTATGATTTCTAATCTTCCAGAAATTTCTTGATATGTTGTATGTTTAATCTGTGTGATGCAATGATGCTCATAATAATTGTGGTATTTTCACAGACTAATTAAATTTGATACTTATCCTGTGCGTGAATTGCTCTGCTAGTTCCTAAGGGTAGAATAGACTAGAATTTTTTGTTGAATTGATAAATCATGAAATTTTCTTTTTATTATATCGATGTAATGAATTCCAATATTATTTTATGCTAAATTCTAATGGAATATATGATTGTCTAACTTTAGTCGAAGTATGAAAATACTCGGTGTCGGTTAGAAATGCCCAGTTGTCCAGTTTAAACTAAATTTCTGGCGTGGTGTTACCTCGATTGCTCAGAATAAGATTTGAAAGTGGTGTGAGCCACCGGCGATCATGGCCTTTAGGCATAGCTGATATCCTCAAGGACCCCAGGTTTAAGAATTCAATTTTTTCATGAACGGGTTACGGCTTCTAGATAAGCAACTCGGCCGGTCTAGAACCTAGTTTCGAATTCTGATTCTGATGAACTCTCGAGGTATTTCATTATATATGCATTTATTCTTGGGACCCAATTTTGAGCTCAAGCAATGTTGGTTTAGAAGGACTATCAGTGATGAGACTTAGCAAGTAGGCCAAGGCGTTCAGCGCACCAAGGGTTCCAAAGCTATTCGCGGTATGAGTTGAGTATTATTATGATTGATTGGCCCTACACTTTTGTGATCATCGAGTTCATGCCTTTATACCCTATCAAATTATATTGGGTCTACCGAATTGAGGTGTATGCATTAGGGCTCAATGTAACAAAGTGATTTGCGTATCGTTATAAACTCTTCCACTAAATAAAATGGTCTGTCTGGTGCAGTTCATCCTGAAAAATATCCTAGACTTAGAAAAATACTTGACAATCGAGACAAGGCTCAACCGGACCACCATGAGTTATTTGAACATTGAGTATTGAAGTTTTTATTTGGTATGGCATGTCTTTTCAGTTCAACATTCTCTTTTATTTATTCTATTGTGTTATGTTCCTATCCTTTGCACGAGGTACATTCAAAATGCGATACATGCTTTATGTTGTATTGTTTTATGATACAAGCTGCCCAGGATCATAGTCACCGGCCGTTAGCTAATCATTTACCGAAGAACTCGGCTATCTAGTTGGTGAGTCCTCATCCTTCAAGTGAACTTGTTGCTGATTATTCTTTCATTCTTTTTATTTGCATTGGAGTTGGCGAGGTTTTGTCCCGGCAGCTCATCGATCTTAGTGGCTTTTAGACGTAGAGTTGTTTCAGACTTAGATTGATTCTATTAACTATGTAACCTTGTTCAAGTATTTATATTTTTGCTTTAAATTTGTGTGTGTATATTTTATATTTTCAGAATGCTAGTTTATGATAGACCGGGGTTTACTTAGGGTCACACAGTTTTCAAGTACCATGTCACGTCCGAGGTGTAAACTCGGGCGTGACAAGTACGGTGATTGTATGCGAGTATCACGGAAGTCTACCGGATGATCTACAGGAATCCCTCCCAAGCGGGAGATTGATTTTGTGTCTGACCTCCTTCCGTCCCATGAAACCTATTTCTATTCCTCCTTCACAGAATGACCCGGTTGAGTTAAAAGAGTTGAAGGAGAGTGAAGGACCTTTTAGATAAAAGGTTTCATTAGATTGAGCAAATCCTCGTAGAGATTGCACCAATTCTCTTTGTCAAAAGAAAGATAGTTCTTCGTATGTGTATTGATTATCGATAATTGAACAAGGTCACCATCGAAGCAGTATCTTATATCCAGGATTGATGATTTATTTGACTTGACTTCGAGTGCCAAGTGCTTTTCTGTCACGCCCGCCTTAGGAAGGTATAGTTGGCTTTACAGTGCCACTGGTAGGACTAGTTACTAGCTGATAGCCTAGGCACATCACAGTGCTGGATAGCTCTATTTGATTTTTGAAAATAATGGGCTATATAGCAGTGTAAACACGACCTCAGTGGCGGGCCTATAGCCACTTGCATATGTAATAACGGCTAACTAGAGACATAGTCATAGCAGAGGAACTATCTTTTTTTGGTAAACAAAGGCCACCATCTTTGTCTAGTCATGCGAAACTCAACATAAGAATGCGGAATAACTACGTGGCCAGGCAGGTCACCACTGCTGATTATGGCCCCACCGGCCAACATAATCAAAAATGCTAAACAAGCTTGGACAAAAGGCACGGCCTCACGGCCCAGAAGCTCAGCGGCCACGAGGGGAGATAAATATATACAATCACCAAGCCTCTAGGAATGCGATAAAATGGTCGGGACGGGGCCTAGGCCTACCCTCTTGTAAAATAAAAAGGAAATAATCTACACCTCTGAATATCAAGCTCGGATGATAGGAGGCGTATTCCTGATAGGCCAGAATGCTGAGGATCGCCTCCTCGTCATAATTTTGTAGGCAAGTAATGCGAGCGCCCCAATGGGCGGCTCGATCTGTTGTCGCGAGTATGCAACTCAGCCAAAATACAACTAAATACAATAACATAACAGCAATTATGAATAGCCGGGGAGATAATTGAATCGAAGAACTAATATAAGGTGGATCAAACCAACTGCATTAACGATAGAGGCGAGCGTACTGTAGACGCGGCGACTCTTCATATTAATCCTATATAGCACATAATACATATATACTTAGCAAGCAAGAGCCAATACGAACCCCATAGTCGGATGGCGCCAACGAAGCAAACAATCTATATACCCTAGCAGGGTCAAAACCAACCAAAAAAAGTCACTCCACTCATCTACTAACTACGAGCACCTCTTAGGCCCCACAGGTCTCAAATACAGGGCCATAGGCTGGAAATATAGCCAGTGTGCAGTCAGGAACTCCTATGCTGCTATCTATAAGCCCATGTGAGATACGTACTGCCTTCTCACACAGGCGCTAGTCGCACAACGCGAGGGCTTCTGTATAATAGTGATGATCGGCTGATATGGAAAGCTTCATCCCATCCTTCGTCCAAAGCGGGCGGCATGCCACTCCTTGGGTGACGTAAGCCCACGCTCGGTGGGCGACACGATTACCAACCCGAGGGTGGCGAGGATGCTCAAAAAGAGATTGCCCTCACGACACAATCAAGTTTCAACAAACAATAAACACATATATAGCAAGCATGTTTGAAAAATACTATACGACTTCGATTTCTTATTGATCTTTTTCTATGTTATGCGATTCTTCCTCAGATCTATGATCTTTATCTAGCTTGCCAAGGCTAATCTGTAGCCAAAGTGCTTATGCATCTTGTTTGGCTAATCGTAGCCAAGATATCATGTACGAATGGCTAATGCCTTTGCTTGAGGATACTATCTATCTATACGATTTTACTTTACTAACTTTTATGAATATAAATATCATATTATTCTAAAGCATGCTTGCTATTTTGCATCTTGGCTATCTTTGAGTACGGAATGCTAACTGCGCCATTTGGCGCATGCTTTACTATCTTTCGGACTAAGTACAATATAACAACGCAAACCCGGACTTACGGAACTTGCAATACTCAACATTCAACTCAGGAAATTCTGTTACGGGTCTACTATGATATACAAGACTAAAGCTACTAACTTGCCGAAAGCGGCACACATACCTTAACCTCGGGTTGTCCGGCTATCGAGACGAAGCTCGATCGGTACTCCCGCTATTTCTCCCAAGCGCATTCACATGTATGTCAATTAGTACCAAATACACCAATATTCTAAAGAAATGTCACTTTTGATATATTAATAGCCCAAACTTAGGCTTATCGAAAGACGGTCAGCTTGCTATTTTAGAAAGTCCCGGAAAAGGGAGAAATATCCACTTTAAGGCTAGGAGCACATTGACACTAATTTGGAGCAATTCCACTTACCTGCCGTATACGACAATTTGTCGGCCGAATTTCGCGAAACTAAATCCGTGGAATGCTCCTTTCTTGCTAAATACCTCGGTATCCGAGGTTAATTTGGATTTGGACTACGTTTGACGGCGTAATCGAGCGATAGTTTATAATTCCCTTCATACTCTGCATTCATGAGTTCTTTGGAAATGTCGATGATTTAATGAATTAAAAGCCTTAGAAGTGGGGCTTTATATACTTTTGGGCTGGGCCGGAGCCCAACGTGTCACGAAGCCAATGCGGAGGCCCCACCTTCGGTGACACGTGCCATCGCGGAGGGGCTACGCCCGGCTCCTTCCACGATGGTTAGACAGGCTTCTCGTCAGATCTTTTCTCGGGCCTCTCTAGCATGTATGGCTTTGAGATATGCTTAACGACACGCGAATAGGCCATCTATGTGCGGGAATCTTCTGAGGTGTAACATTCTCCCCCACTTAAGAACATTTGTCCTCGAATGGCTAGCATCTAGAGGACTTCTCAACTTACCCAACTTATTTCTAGGAAAATTTTGGCGAGTTTCCTGTGTCACGAACCATCCCAAAAACTTGAAACACGAAAAGTCAATCTGGGTACTCCACACAATACTATAGGATTCATGTGATAGCTAAAAAATCGATCTTTTCATTTATACATATACAACTCCAAAATACGCATAGATAATAATACTAGCATACACCATCTTTGACTAGGCTTGTAGAATAAGTGAGGATATCTAATTTCATATCTTCTCATACTCCACATCCATCTCCTCTGGTTCTGTTACGCACAGTGCTGTGAGATGCAATATCTTTGGTTCTCCAATGCGATGCATGCACATCTACAGATAGCCTCTGGAACCTCTTTGTAGGCTTGACTCTTACGTAACTTTGGATATCTGTATTTGGGAGGCGCTCGGGATGGGTCTCCTATGCATTTCCTCGGCATAGATACATGAAAGGCCAGGATGAGCAATTCTAGTCACGGAGGCAAGTTCTTCATAACACTCAGGCCTATTCTTGACGAATTTGATAAGGCCCGTGGAAATCTGGAGTGAGCTTACCTTTCTTGTAGAATCTCATCACCCCTTTCATCGGTGATACCTTCAAAAACACCCGGAGTCATTCACATCGAATTCCAAGTCTGCAGCGCACATGCATATGATTTACGCGGCTCAAATGCCCGGTCGGTAGGCATTCTCGATAAGCTTTACCTTCTCCTCTGTTTGTTGAATGATATACTGGCCCAATCAATGTTGATTCTCCCACTTCAAATCATCAAATCGGCGATACGCATTTCATAGTATAATGCCTCGAAAGGCGCCATCACGGATAGGCGTGAGTAGCTATTATTGTAAGCAAACTCAATCAATGGCAAATTCTCATCCCGGCTACCTCAAAAATCTAGCACACACGCCCGCAGCGTGTCCTCGCGTACGGAATAGTGCGTTCGGCACATCCCGTAATGCCGAAGGTGGAATGTTGTGCTCAAGTTAATCAGCGTTACCCGGACCTCTGAAATGACTACCAAAATCTAAATTAAGTAAACTATGCTCCTCTGTCGGAGATAATAGATGCGGCACTCAGGTGTAATCGACTATTTCTAGGATATACAATTCGGCATAATCTTCGAGAAGGTTGTTTTCAGCGGCAGAAATTTGATTTTGTCAACCCTGTCATGTATTACCCATATGGAATCATGTCTATGTCTAGTACGGGTAATCACATACAAAATCCATATTCTTCTTCCCATTTCAGGAGAGCCTGGCTATGTCACGAGTTAACCCCCTTTGGTTTACGTGTTAAAAACTTTTTGTTGGCAATTAGGGCCCGGGCTACAAATTCGACAATTTCTCTTTTCATACTGGCCACAGTAGTTTTCTTGATATCATGGCACATTTTTGTTGGAAAAATGGCGGCGTAATGTACCTCATTCTTAATCTGTGGCGGAGCACTGAAACATCTGGAACATAGAGGCGGCCTTTACATGACTGCCGGCACTTCTTCCTCAATTATCTAAAATCTAGCGCTTTTTTCCACCTTGACCAAGTCGGGATTCTTATACTAGTTCTTTTACCTCCACAACTAATGATGACTCAACTGCTTGACATTCCCGGAATTGCCGCTCACCATTTATCTCTGTTTCGCTACGAATGGCTAATTGACTAATTGGTGTATTTCTCTTGGATAATTCTAGTTGTTCGGCTACAAGTACACCCAACTCCCCATATATTTATGGCTAAGAGCGTTTGTTACTACATCGTCTCTTCTTGATTGATGCAACATATTCATATCTAGAGAACTTGGCATATAATTGGCGGTCATGCGGGCTATTTATCTTAGGAGAAGCTTCAAACAGTAATCCACAGAATATAGCTAGAGCTTACCTGGCCTTATGGCGCATGCTAGGGCTACTTGTTGTTTGGGACATGCTGAGCAATGATCTGCACCTTATTACCTTTATCTGATCAAAGGATCTGATAATGATCATGTGATCTCTAATATCCTGACATAACCTTGAATAACTGAATAATGAGCGTTGAATGCTTTAGGAATGTTGCGATAGTCCAACAATGCCCTAAATGTTAACACAGAGCATGCAGCTCATGCATAGCTGCGAGTTGTGGGAATCTAATTGCTTTGTTATTCTGCTTTGAAACGGCGCAAGGCTGGGCTGTCGGACTTATTCTCAAGCGATCAATCTCGGATCTTGGCAGGGTGTCTGATCCCTCGTCTGTAAACAACGTCTTTGTAGTCTTACCAATTTCTTACGCCTTGTGCGTATCCCTTAGATTATACTCTTTGTTCTAGGGAATTCTCGGTCTTATGAGCCACCCTATAAAGGCGGCCTTACTAAGGCTACGTATCGAATATCTTACGAGAATCAGCGAAGTACTAGTAATCCGCCGACTGCGTGTGGACCACTTTCTTGGGGTACCCACGGCGGGTTTGTCTATTTGGGATGAGCCATTTGTCTTTCGGGGTGTTCCACATAATACTGCTAGGTTGACTAAGATTGACTCTCACCTACAAAGAGAATTTGGAAACGTGTACGGCCACTTAACATACTTTGGAACAATTATGGTATTGCTAATCTCTGAAGTATGCCTATTCGGTCTGATGCAGTTCTGGCATGCACTAATGTTGCGATCTTTAAGAGATGTTTCCTGCTAATATCGGCGCCAGCTAGTTGTTAGGCCATCACAGCGGCCATATCATCTAACCACCTTTGATTCAGGCTACTAATTCTAGTAAACTTACGACCTAGATCGCAACAAACATACAAAATTCTGTTAACTCGATGGCGGGGCCAGGGTTTACATGGCCCCATGTGAATCACGCTTACATGCCACTCTTCTCGACGAGGGGTCTGTTGTACGATGTGTATATACTTCCTAGTAGCTATCCGAGAATCTAGGTGATTTGTAACCCCTCTTGGCAGCGCTTTCCCTGGCATAGCCCCATTCACTCTATGGCATCCCCATATATCAATAACTCATGCCATACATCACATAGAATTCTTTGTCGTGATACGCAATCTACGACATGCTTTCTTGATTTCTCTTGTACATGATATCACTTCTATGGTTTAATAATGCCTTACGCCCTCTGTTATCATTTCATTGAAACTTTCATCCACATCTTTTGGAAGTAACAAACATATATACTTTAGTTATGGTCTGGCATTAAAATTTCTCCATTCTTCTGACATGGGGTCGATATCGGAGCTGTGGCCCTACTTGAAGTTATATTGAGAGCCCTTTGTCTTTTGGGCCTTATCTCTAGGCCACACTAGATTAGAGTCTACATGGTAGTTTCTTAACTTCTCTAGTTGGCGGACATAAACGATACAGGTGTGTCTCTTCTTGTCTCTTAATTGTTAGTCAGAGGCTTAGTCCTTAATACACGATATTCTATCATTTTAGGTAATTCTAATTTCCCCACAAAAATGTAGTACTCTGCTTCTTCCCCCTTATCTTGCTTAAGGCATTTTACGGGGTTTAAGATACTGCCTTTCATTCTTAATCGGAGTTCTTGGTCAAAGTCTCGGTTCATACTTCTTCGACTTATGATCAGACCTATTTAATTCACATGACCTCTCTACCTTTCGATATCTATTTGAATCATAACTATAATCTTGCGGTATGTCTTCTAGCATGCATTGGCATATATTGCGGACTTGGCCTTTCACGACTCGAACTTAACTATTGCGGGTGTTTATCCTTTGTGAATCTTCTTTGCTTAGTGTGAGTCTTACTTGCTCTTCTACTTATTGCGGCAGTGCGCACAACTTACGTAATCATAGGGCTCTTTATGCTTTTTAACATTTTAAGGCAGGCCAATCCCTCTTCACTCACTTATTACTTTGGGCAATTCTTGCTTTAATTTTATGCCCACTTTTGCATGCTGGAATCAAAATCAAGGGGTGGGAATATCCTTTTCTTATTGCAACGAACGAGCATGGAGCTGTACCACATGCGAAAGATGGATTTGGGGAATCCTACATTTCCCTCTCTTTCTCACACTTATCGGATGATCGATATTGTCTATTATCTTAATCAGATCTTATATATATAATAAATAAGTCAACTCATATGTACGTTATGCTTATAACTAAATTACAGGAATTGTAGAGTGAAGCTATCGGAGGAAGCGTTGTCGTGGCAGAGCTCACGATGTGAGGATTCTTGAGAGGGGCGCGTGAAGCCTCTATATCGCCCTCAAATTGGGTTGACTACGGCGAGCGAAACATGGCGGGTGCCTTCTCTGCTTCTTTGTGTCTAATCTTATGCACAGTAGCGAGGTGTCGGCCCAGTCACCATTTTTATACGTAGACAAGAATATGATAAGTTTGAGGGACTCAACCTATCTTGCAGCTACATAACACAATGAATGAGAAGAAAAGTAACCATCCTATCATTGCCTTGCGATATCTTGCCCGTAGTATGTGGTGCCGCAACACGTCCATAGACAAGACTCTACTTAGCACGGCACGAGACTCCCTAGGACACGACCCTGCTCACGATACCAAGTTTGTCCACGCCCCTTGGGGGTATGGCGGCACCTAGTGCTACTGGTAGGACTGGACTACTAAGCTGGTAAGCTAGGCACGTGCAGTGCACGGATAGCTCTATTTATGATTTACGAGAAAAACTGATGGGGTACATATAGCGGCACATGCTTAGCGGCCTCCACGTGGCTGACATAGCCACTGCATATGTAATAACGGCTAACCCGATATACTCATGCTTGAGGAACTATCGGGTGACAAGGCCACCATGCTATCTAGTCTCACGAAACTCAACATAGAATCTTGAGATAACTACGTGGCCAGGCAAGGTCACCACTACTTTCGGACTGCATGTTGCCCGACCAATCATAATCAAGAATGCTAAATGGCGAACAAAAGGCACGGCCTCACCGACGCTCCAGCCGACAACGAGGAGATAAATATATACAATCATGAAGCCTCACAAGATGCGATAAAATGGTTGGGACAGGCCCGGAGCCTACCCATACTGTAAATAAAAGGAAATAAACTACACCTACGAATATCAAGCTCGGATGGCGGGTGATGACTCAGTGGAATCCTGAGGGATCGCCTCCTCGTCTAGGTACTGCGGAGTAGTAATGCGAGCGCCCAGTAGGCGTCGATGCGCCCAGTCTTGAGTATTCCATGGCGAATACAACTAAATACAATAACATAACTAGTAAATTACGAATAGCGGGAGATAATTGAATGCGAAGAAACGTATAAAATTTGGATCAAACCTTCTACATCTTGAGTAGGGCGGAGCGTACTGTAAGACGCGACGGCTTCTTGTCTATTAACTACTATATAGCACATAATACATATATATAGCAAGCAAGGCCAATACCAACCCCATGCAGCGGGATGGCGCCAAGCAACAAACAATCTATATACTACCGGATCAAAACCAACCAAAAAAAAAGTCACTCAGCGATCTACTAACTACGAGCACCTCTCACCCAGGCCCCACAGGTCTCGGCTCGGGCCATAGCCTCCGATATAAATAAGCGTAATGCGAGTCCGGAGGACTCCTATCTTGCTATCATAAGCGTAAGCTGAGATGCATGCTGCTCACAGGTGCTAGTCGCACAATAGAGACTTACATATAGTCTTGTCGGCTGATATGGGGAAAGCTTCATCCACGTCTTACGTCCAAACTTGGGATGGCATGCCAACTCCCTTGGGTGACGTAAAACCACCGCTCCGGTGGGCGGCCACGATTACCTGCCAGCCTAGGGGCGCGGGCCGCTCAAGGGTGCCTCGCGACCATGATAAGATCTCGACAAACAATAAGCATATATATACTTACTTAAACATGTTTAAGCGAAAAATACTATCGACTTCGATTTGCTTATTACAGTCTTTTTTTGTGTTATGCGATTCTTTCACGCTTATCTTGAATGTATGATCTTTATCTAGCTATGATGTCATGTAAAGACACTATCACATGCATTTGGCTAATACGCCCAGCCCAGGTATCATGCATAGAATGGCTAATGTGATCGGGATACTGTACGGTTTATCGATTTTACTTTACTAACTTTTATTACGATGTTTGTATCATATTATTCTAAAAACATGCTTGCTAATCGGTAAAGGCGGCTATAATGATGCCGGAATGCTAACTCGCCCGTTTGGCGCATACTTTACTAACTTTCGGACTAAGTACGATATAACAACGCAAACCAGACTTACTAAACTTGCACAATACTCAACATTCAACTCCGGGAATTCTATTATGGAGTCTACTATGATATACAAGGCTAAAGCTACTAACTTGCCAGAAGCGCTTTTGTCCTTAACCTTGGGTTGTCAGGCTAACAGGGTGAAGCTCGGTGGTCTCCCGGCTATTTCTCCCAAGCATTCACATGTCAATTAGTACCAAATACACCAATATTTTAAAAGATAACATCACTTTTGATATATTAATAGCCCAAACTTAGGCTTATCGAAAGAAAATTCGAAAACTTGCTATTTTCGAAAATCCAGGAAAGGGAGAAGTATTCAATTTAAGGCTAGGAGCACATTGACACTAATTTGGAGCAATTCCACTTACCTTAGCACGGTAGCACGATAATTTGTCGGCGAATTCCTTGAAACTAAATCGTCAAGTGCTCACCTCCTAAATACCTCGGTATACGAGGTTAATTTGGATTTGGACTATGTTTGACAGCATAATCGAAGCGATAGTTTATAATTCCCTTCGTACTCTCTGTGTTCCTCGCGAGTTTCTTGGAAATTATAATGATTTAATGAATTAAAAGCTAGAAGTGGGGATTTATACTTGGGCACAGACAGGCCCAGCATGTCACTTGAGCCAACGCGGAGAACCACCTCCGTGACACGTTGCCATCGCGGGAGGGCTGCGCCAGGCTCGCCCGCGATGGTTCGGCGAGCTTCTCGTCGATCTTTTAGGGCCTTTTTCTAGCATGTATGGCTTTCCAAATGCAGCTTAACCAACATGCGGTAGCAAATGTCTTAGGGAATGCTGAGGGTGTAACATTTTCGAAGATAGACCTCGGAATAGGATACCGTCGGCTCGGGGTTCGGGAGTGACATCCAGAGATAGCGCGGGATGCGGTATGGACATTATAAGTTTGTAGTTATGTCTTTTGGACTATGGTACGTGGCTTTTATGGATTTGATGAGCAATTATTAAAGCCATACTTGGATATGTTCACGATCGTCTTCATTGTTGACATCTGATATACTCACCGAGAGAGGGGAGCATGTCACTCATTTGAGTGATAATGTTATAGACTCTCGGATCGTCAACTATATGCTAAATTTAGCAGTACAAGTTTTGGTTGAACTTCGGTGGCATTTTTGGGCAATGTAGTTGTCAAGGATTAGGAATAAAGGTGGATTCCCGGAAAATAGAGGTGGTAAACAATTGGCCCAGACTGGTGAATCCTCTAGAAATTCGGAGTTTCTTAGGCTTAGTAGTTATTAGCGGAGATTTGTTGAGGATTTTCATCGTGCGATGCCATAGACTAAATTGGCCAGAAAGAAAGTGAAATTTCAATGGTCGGATGCTTGTGAAGTCTTCCCGGAGTTGAAGGCTCGGCTTCCGCTCTCAGCTCTGGAAGTGTTAACTCTACGAATGCAGGGTGATGGGTTTTGGTGTATTTGATGCTTCTAAATTGGCCTTGGTTGTGTTTGATGCAACATGGTAAGGTCATAGCATACGCTTCCAGGGCGATTGAAGGTTCATGAAAAGAATTGCCCGACCCATGATCTTGGGTGGCGGCAGTGGTATTTTCCTTGAAGATATGGAGACCCTACTTGTACAAGGTCCATGTAGATGTGTTTACGGACCATAAAAGCTGGCAATATGTATTTACAAAGGAAGGATCAAAATACATGCCAAAGGAGGTAGTTGGAGCTACTCGGGATTATGACACGAGTGTTCTTTACCATCCGGTGAAGTTTATGTATTAGCGAGAGGCACTTAGACTCTCTATGGAGAGTGTGTTCCATGTGGAGGAGGGGAAGGAGATGGTGAAGGATGTGCATCAACTTGCATGGTTGGGAGTTCATTTGATTGACTCGGCCAGAGTAGCGGTGTTATTATTGAACGGATCGGAATCATCCTTGGTGAGTGATGTGAAAGCCGAGACAAGACGAGGACCCCATTTTGGTAAAGCTAAAGGGAAGCCATTCGGATAAGGAAGGTAGAGGTCTTCTCCAAAGGGGGATAATTGTGCTTCGATATCGGGGACGCTTGTGTGTCGCCGAGATGTTGATAATTTGAGAAATCGGGATGTTGCATGCGGCTCACGATTCTAGATATTTGATATATCAGTGCCACCAACATGTACCTTGACCTACGGGAAGTCTATTGGACATCGCGGGAGTGTAGCTAAGTTTCCAAACTATCGGCAAGTGAAGGTTGAGTACCCAGGCGGGGGCGCAGAATATAAGTATCCACATAGAGGTGGGAAGAAATCAACATGGACTTCCATCATAGAGTTGCCTCGTACTGCGTCGCGGTATGACCCCATTTGGGTGGAGTCGTGGATAGGTTGACGAAGTCGCTTATTTTCTTAGGTTAAGACCATTGATTTAGGGAGGATTATGCCAAACTATACATCGAGAGCTAGTTCGGTTGCATGGGTGCCCTTGTCCATCATGTCTCCGAGACGAGGTACCCGGTTTACCTCTCGAGTTTTGGAGGTCGTTTCAAAAAGGACTTGGTACTCGAGTTAAGCTCGTATAGCATTTCACCGCAAATGGATGGTCAGCGGAAGCCGAACAATTCGAGACTCTCGGGGACATGTTGAGAGCATGTGTTATTGACTTCAAAGAGTAGTTGGAATGACCATTTACCTCTTATTGAGTTTGCATAGATAATAGCTACATCGGCTTATTCGAGATAGCTCGTTTGAGGCTCTACATGGGGCGGAGAGATATGAGTCGCCTATTAGTTAGTTTGAAGTCGGTGAAGCTATGATGATAGGACCCCGGATTTAGTCCATGAGGTAGGGAGAAAGTTTAGCTCGTAGAAGCCGGGTTGAAAAACGACTAAAAGTCTCGAAGGCCTATGCGGAGATGTAAGGAGGAGGGAACTCGAGTTCGAAGTTGATGATTGGGTGTTTCTAAAGGGTATCTCCCATGAAGGGAGTGATGAGTTTTGAAAGAATGAAGCTTCGGTCCCCGTTATGTTGGCCCTTATCGGATTGTGAAACGGGTTGTGGTGACATAAGAATTGGAGTTTCCCTTAGAATTAGCTTAGTTCATCACATTTTTCATGTATCTCTCAAGAAGTGCTTGGGGGATCCGCACTAGTTATGCCGTGGAGAATGTAGGTGTGAAGGACATCTTTAGTTATAAGGAGGTTAGATGGAAATCTTGAATCGACGGGATTCGAAGGCTAAGAAGGAAAGAAGTAGCTTCAGTCAAATTTTATGGAGGAATCAACATGTTGAGGGAGCTACGTGGGAAATGAAGCGAGATAAGATGGTTAGATACCCACATCTATTCCCTACGGAAACCGATTCCGGCAGGGTATCGGTTTTCCTAAAAATCTATTGAGTTTTCATGTTGACTCATGTACCCCGGTTTCTTTCATGTCAAAGTATGTATGTATGATTCATGAATTCGGTTCGATCGTATAGTCAGTCGGAAGTTATTCCTCTGATCAGTTTTCGGCATGTATGTTTAGTGTTGAGTATGATTATTGCATTTCTCTACTTTTACGTATTTTTACCAACATTCAAGGATGAATGTTCCCGGGGAAATATTGTAATACCTAGAAAGTGCCTAAGAATATAACCTAGTGGTGGAAATGAAATCAACGAAAATCTAGAATTTCCTCGAACGACCCATAGTACGAGTCATTAGGATAAAGAACGAGTAGTAGAAGTTCCTAGTGGTGAAGGTTGAAGATTTGGATTGGGAAATAACGGGCCTCGAACGAACCATTGAGTGGTTACGGTGAGTCATTAGTTGGATTCGTGGTGAGGTTGGTCTTGATCAGGGAGGAAGTGACGAGTCTTGGAATGACTCGTTGTTGGTAATAACGGGTCATTGTACGTGCTCGTTGGGAGGATTTATAGGATAGTGTCATTTGTGGCGACGACTAATAGCCATGAGTGTTGGTGGTTGGAATGACTCGTCCTGTCCCGTGTGATGGGGGATCTAAGACACAATTCGGGGTGTAGCAGCAGTGGTAGTAGTAGACCGTGGGGAGCTAGCAATGGACCGTTCGGCGTGATTTATCCTTTGGAAGGCTCAGTTTTCCAAGAAATTCATTAAGGGTATTTCATCATTTCAAATCCTGATTCCTAAACTACATTGTTTAAGCTCGAAATAGGGAGTTTTAAGAGGGTAAAGTTCATGTTTAGTTTCATTCACATTCATGCATGCAAGTGTAGAAGTTTAGAGGGGTGATCTAGCTCAAATTCTTTCAAGTTTTCATAAATTCTTCATTGGGAAATCAAGGGAGTTACAAAATCTATTTCTCCCAAGTATGTAGAGTCATGAATGGGTGAATTTGTTATTACCATGCCCCAATCCCTCTCTAATTTATGAAAAAACTATATGTTGATCCTATGTGGTTTTAACCCAATGCATGAATTTCCTAATTTTTTTAGCATGGGTATGATCTAAGCATGTTTCAATTATTGAATTATGATTTATGTGCAAGTTTTACTTTGTTTTCAATTATAATTATGTTTTAAGCTTTATAAATTGAAATGTCCATCTTATGAGAAGTTTTGAAAGTTGAGATTTATGATGAATGTTCTAAGTATGATGAGATATTATTGTTGAAAAGCATGTTTTCACATTACACAGTGTCTGATCATGTTTTCAAGTGAATTGTGTATTTTCAAGAATGTTTAAGTATTGAGGAAAGCCCATATGTTCGGAGTGTGACTTATGATTTCACGAATTAGCTTGCCACATAGTTTGGAGTCAAGACTCCCAATTATGTTAGCTTATGGTATGGTTTGAGCCAAGGCTCCTCATGTATGATTTCGGCTTCGTCAATGAACGATGGTCGGTTTTGTTGAAAAATGATGGATAGCATATGCATATTTTTGGGAGTAGTGTCTAGCCGAGAGGCTAGGATCGATCCAACCATATGCCTCAAAGGCCCTAAGGTAAGTGTAGGTATGATCAGATTATTTTAGGACCTCATATGTGTGAGATTTCACTTGCCCCAAGGGTCTGAGCTGGATCTTCGGTATCATGGTATCATCCTTAATACTGGAAAGGCTTTGATGGCTCTACTCACTTAATTTTGTGATGATTAGGACCATATAAGCTTTATCGCCCAAGTAATATGGGTTTACTATGATGAGTCTCCCATTTTCTATATCAAAACAATCAAAATTTTATATTTAACAAAATTATAAAAAAGAATTATATATATATATGTTCTAAAGAGGTTTGACCCAATGTACGGTTTTACTTATGATTATCGAGATTTCGGCTTTTGGTCATTCGCCGGTTATGGGGGTCTCCTGGTTATGTGCGGATCATGATTTCGGAAAATAGCATGCAAGCCTACTCTCATATTCTTGTCTTGATTATGTTTTATTTTATGCATGTTTAAATGATTTTACTTATTCTAAGCGGTTTACTTACCTTGCATACTCGGTATTCCATATCTTGGCCCATACTTTATGTTGTATTATTTTATGATATAGGCTCGATCTTTAGACTCGGCCAAAATCCTTTAGCAAGCTTTTGCAGTTATCAGTCTCTATTGGTGAGTCCTCATCCTGAGAATTTGTTTGTCAGTAGATATCTTTGTAGTTTCGGTTTTCAAGCTTCTTTTAGGGTTAGTTGGGGTGTTGTCCATGAGCCCATCGAGATATGTTAGAGGCTTTGGCCCATACGTAGTAATAGCTTGTAATGTATTATATGAATTTCGATTTGAGGTTATGTTATGATTAGACTTTCATCGTGTTTATTATGTTGAGTCTTCCTCTTTATTTGATTGTGTTAAGATGTATATTCATGTCATGATTCGACTTGGAGTCTCTCGGGGCTCCACCCATCCCATGTCTCCAATCCAGGTCTATGTTTGGGTCGTGACATTCTAACATCTCGGTATTTCCCATCCTAACTTTAGTTCTAATTGACTTGTCAAATTGTGTAAAATAGGAGCTGTTTGTTAGACATATGACTTGTACATCCACTATTTATGAACCATTGTGGATTTATTGGTTGTGTTTTCCTCGTAGAAGCCATAAAAAGTTTTTTTTCCTTTTCGGACTCTTGATACAATTTTCACACTGCAAATGGTGTTGTTGTAGTTGGTCCCGATTGACCCTGTAATTCTTCATAATATGACCCATTTTCTATAAAATATGTAATGAACTTTAGTTCTAATTGACTTGTCAAGTGTGTAAAATAGGAGCTCATTGTTAGACATATGACTTGTACATCCACTATTTATGAACCATGTGGATTTATTGGTTGTGTTTTCCTCATGAGAAGCCATAAAAAGTTTTTTTTCTTCCTTTTCAGACTCTTCAATACAATTTTCCTGCTGCAAATGGTGTTGTTGTAGTTGATTCTGATTGACCCTGTAATTCTTCATAATATGACCCATTTTTCTATAAAATATGTAATGAATCGATCTCTTTCCTTTGAACCAGCAGTCGCTTTCTTGATGATTAGTTCTTTGAAATGACTGCAAGGTGGAAACTTCCCTTTCTTTGAAGATTCCTTCCATGTTTCTTCCTTTGTTGCTTTATCTCCTTCTATCTTTTTATTGTCCTTCACTAGTTTCTTTCCTTTATTCTTTACTTGAAATGCCACTTCTTCTACTTCTTCATCTCTTATACTTGATCGTTGTTCTTGGTCTTGCAACTTGCTGATCAATTCTGCTACGAATAAAGTGTTCAAATCACAAGATTCCTCTACTGCTGAAATCTTGGACTCGAACCTTTCTAGTAAGCTTATCACCATCTTTTCCACCACTTTTGAATTTGGAAAGGTTTCACCAAACAATCTTATTTTGTTTACAATCTCAAAAAGTTTGGTAGAGTACTCTTTCACGGTACCTCTTTTCATCCTTAACATCTCCAATTCTCTTTTGAGAGTTAAGACTTTGACATTCTTCACTCTATCACTTCTGTCGAACTCCTCTTTTATCTTCTCCCATGATTCTTTTGGTGTTTCATAAGCCATTATTCTATGAAAATCACCTCTGAAAGTGTGGAATGAAGACATGTCAGAGCCTTTGTTTTTTTGACTTTGCATCTTCATATATCCTCATTTGTGCATGAATTGGATTTGGTCCAAATGGAGGAGGATCAGCTTTACATTAAATTGTTTCCCATAGATTAAGAGCTTTTAGATAAGTCTTCATCTTTATCACCCATATGTGATAATTCTTTGTTGTAAACATAGGAGGGCCTGCTCCCAAGAAGCTTTTGGAAGCCATGTTACTGCTGCTCAACCCTCTCACTTTAGAAGAACTGAAGAAAACCTTATCCTTTTTATTTTTGCCTTCATAGATCCCTCAAGAAGAAGGGCTCTAATAGCACTATTAGTATTTGGAACTTCAGAGAAAATAGATAAGGTTCAGCGGAAGCTTTTTCATCATACATTTTATATTACAAAAGGCGTACATATATATCTATATAAACTTTTAAAAAGTTAGCAGAAGACCATACATATCCAATCACTATCGTACTTTCTTACAAGACATATTCCATAAAACAAGGACTACCATTCCTTTACAAACTAAATAAAATGTTTTAAAAGAACTATTAAACTAAAAACTATCTATAAAAATCTCATTTTCTAATAGAGGGATAGAGTCAAATTACTCACTTGATGAATTGGAAGCTTTTGGCCATTGTGGATGCAAATATGATCAGTACCTTGATAGTCGGTCATTTGTTGTAGGTTAGCAAGATCGGGGGTAATATAATATGTGACGCTAGAGTAAAGAAACCATTGTGAATTGCTAGTAACTGGAGAGGTGTGGCACGAAAAATAAGTCATCGGATTGATTTTATGATTGAAGCACCGATAACACGTTGGGGCTAGTAATTGAAACCCTTACATGTTTGGCAATTTTGGTGCAAATCAACCCACTATTTTTCCCACATTTGGACCCTCTGTAGGAGTTGTTTCTACCACCATAGTAGCCTTCTCTGTCATGACCATTTTGGGACCTCTTCCATGAATTTCATTGGGGTGACAATCATATTATGAAGCTCATTGGCTAAGATTTGTATCTAGGTTGGATGCAATTCCGATGGCGACAAATTTGTGATTGATAGAGAGAAGAAGCTCTGCCCGTGAATAAATTCATAGTTAAGCAGAACACTATGTAATTAACTTAATGAGACTTGTTCGAGTCGAGTAGATAAGGTAGTAACAATATTCTTAAATTCACTTCGAATGCTTTCAAATATATAGATGTTCTGATCAGAGAGGGACAACAGACAACCTATAGCATCTAGTTCATCACATATAAGTTTGGCTCTATAAAGGAACTAAGGGATAGGTAGATCATTTTGTCAAATATTTTGAAGTTGCATATGAATATTGAGTATTATCATATTTGATGGCAAGGAAAGAGCCACCTTCAATGCATCCAAACTTCTTTAGCCCTTGAAAGATCGATTAAAATTCGAATAATTTTTTCATAAAGCAATGAGATAAATAGGCTAAGGATCACTTGGTCCTATTGAATCCAATGAGAATAGGCTGCATTAGTAATAACATTTTTTACTTTCTATTCTCGACACTTGAGATGGAGATCACGGGCGATTGACATCGACATAACCTAAGAGATCTTGACTAAGGTAAATGGGAAAAATTTGTGTACGCCAAAAGATATAGTTGGAGGAATTTAACTTAACTGAGATAAAATGGTGAGCATGATTGAGTGTTTCATTGAATGAACTGCAAGAATAAACAAAAATATAAAATACCTAGAAATACTTCAAAACTAGGACCCCTAGCTACATGTAAGTTTATTATGTGTGTCGATAGGACTTAGACTCACAAAAGGAGTACGTCACTGTCTAATAGATGATAAATGGTATTCTTCAAGGTGGTGAACCCTCATTCTCCTCTAAATTCCAAAGGCAATTCACTACCATTGCGACATAAGAGAAGTATTCTTGTGGAATTCACCCGCTCTATATTGCTTCAACTGAATAGCAACCTACTCTAGCCCATCCCCTCTCCTCAAGACCCAAGAAAATTCTACTTTTTTATACAAAAATAATGGAGCTATCTTGAATATGTCTTTCAAATTGCATTTGAACGTCTAAAACTTCATCTAGAATGAGGTGAAATAGTTAGCCACTATATTTTTATGGTCTCACTGTCACATCGTCCTTT
Organism: Datura stramonium; assembly: GCA_018107945.1. Taxonomy (NCBI): domain Eukaryota; kingdom Viridiplantae; phylum Streptophyta; class Magnoliopsida; order Solanales; family Solanaceae; genus Datura; species Datura stramonium. Next base: position 183,157 of record JACEIK010002068.1, on the reverse strand, counting down.
AGTGAAAGATTTCATTTCCTTTTTCCCTATCTATTATATTGTCCTTTACTTTTATTCAAATTCTTGTAATATCCCGAAAGCACTAAGATCAGACCTAAAGGTTAAAATGGAGAAAACTCTAATTCGCTGCACCAGGTCACAGGACGAGTCATTCAATGACCCATGAGGTACTTCAAGAGTCGTTAAGTGACTCATGAAGTGGAACGGGGAGTTGGCAATAATTTTTGTTTGGGGGTTGACCACAAGAGAAGCCACGACTCGTGGTTAGGGCAACCAGTCGTGGAGTTAGTCGCGGTCAAGAGCCGGCATAGAGGTTAAATTTTTTTGGCAGTGTTCATGATGAATTTTTCACCATGAGTCATTGGGTACACCACAACTCGTGGTGTCCCTCATGGTGACCAGCAGAGGTATGCTTGCTCATGCTGATGAAAAGTGCTAGTAACGAGTCATCTCCCCAGGTAAGAGTCATCCAGTCCCTCATTGGGACTGGCAGTGTGATTTTTCCTACAAATTTATTAAGGGATTTTCAATAATTCCTAAGTTCCTAAGACCTAAACTACGTCGTTTTAAGATCAGATATGTGTATTTTAAGAGGGTTTAACTCATTCTAAACCTATCCCTCTCCATACATGCAAGACTAGAAGTTCGTAAGGGTGATCAAGCCTAGAAATTCATCAAGTTCTTCCCCAATTTGTTTGGGAATTCAAGAAGGGTGTGAAATCAGAAATACCCAGGTATATAGGGTTATGAATAGGAGCATTCCGTCACTCCCATGCCCAAATCCTTTTCTAAAATTCATGGAATTCTTAGTTGATAGATCTAAGGGGTTTTAACCCAACTTGTGAATTCTCTAAGTATATATCATAGGTATACTCTATTCATCTTTCTAATGTTGAATTAAGATTCATGGGCATGTTTTATAATGTTTTCAATTACAATTCATATTTTCAAAGTCTTACGATTATAATTCCCAATTATGAAAGTTCATAAAAGGCTGAGATTATGATCTATATCTTCAAGTATGACGAGAAGTATATGATGAAAGTATGATTTCAAATTACCCATGTTTATATCCATGATTTTGAGTATCTAAAGTATTTTTATGTTTGGGAAAACCCATATGATCAAGTATGTTCATGATTTACTTCAATTTCATATTATTAGCTTAGCACATGATTTTTTGGAGTCTAGGCTCCTACTTTTCAGCTTGTGGTATGGTTTAAGACAAGGATCCTCATGTTATGTTTTCAACTTATGCATGTATTATTATGATTCAGCTTCGTTGTGAGACCATGGCTCAACTTCATTGAAAAATGATGGAGAACATATGCATGTTTTGGGAGTAGTGTCTAGCACCAAGTAGGATAAGGATTCAGTCAACCCTATGCCTCAGAACTATGTTCCAATGTAGGTATGTTCGGATTATTTGAGACCTTCCTTATGAGCTTTCCCTACCCCCAAGGGGCCTTCAGCTTGATATCGATATCATAGTAACTCCCTTAGACCTGGCAAGGATTTGGATTGCTCTACCCACTTGAATGTAATAGTCGAGACCACATAAGCTCTATCGTGGTAATGTCGACTATATGACTAGTTTCCCATTGTTCCTCATGATTTCAGTTATGCATGTTCATCAGTCATGATATTATGTTTTCAGCAGGTTCGACCCAATGTTCAGTTTTACTTTCGAATAATCAATTTCAGCTTTGGGTCCTTCGATTCAGTTATGATATGTAGTTATGTTTAAGTCATGTTTTCAAATACTAGCATGCAAGCCCCACTCTTAGAATCTTATGATGAAATATTTTATGATATGCATGATTTCTGATTTTTACTTACATAGCAATTTTACTTACCTTGCATACTTAGTACATTTCACGTATTGACCGCATACTCTATGTTGTATCGTTTCATGATATAGGCTCAGACATTCAAGTTCAGTCCTACTGTTAGCTAGATCCTCGGAGTTAGCATTCTTAGTTTGTTGGTAAGTCCTCATCTTTTGAGGACCTTTTTATTATCCTGTACTCAGTATTTTTAGTTTCACTCTTTAGTGAGTTAGTTGGGGTCTTGTCCCATCAACTCGTCACTATGTAGAGACTTATTAGACATAGCATGTATTTAACTTCAGAATTTTGTTATGTATTAAGATGTTTAGATGTTATTATATTCTCAGACTTTCTCTATCTTATATGTTAAACTTTCACATTATTATGTTGAGCTTTAGATGTCATGTTCATGCCATGGATTGACTTGGAGCCTCTCGGGGTTATTTGTTTCGTGTCTCGATCCAAGCCTATGTTCGAGTCGTGACAAACTTGGTATGAGTGCATTAGATTTTGAAGTGTCCTAGGGTGTCTGAAAGTCGTGTTAAGTAGAGTCTTTTTCATGGATGTGAAGCGTGCCACACTTATGACAGAAAGGCTACAAAACGTTTTAGGAAAACTTCGCTTCTATCATGATCTATGTCGTGCGATGAAATGTATCTCTATCCTTCCAACTCGTGCTATACACATTTTTAGAATCATGCCTCCTCTACGAGTTAACGAAAGTGTAATACCCCGGAAGTGCCTATGACTATACCCTGGAATTTAAAAATGAAAGTTGGCAGAAATCTGGAAAGTTATCACAGGACGGGTCATGTAACGGATCGTTGGTTCCACCAACGATCCATAGGAGGTGTTCGTGGTGAGGTACAGCAGGGTCAAAGTTGGGAGTAATGGTTCAAGGAACAACTCGTGGTTTGATGTCAGAGTTGTTGTTTGTGTTCATGGTGAGACTGGTCCTTAGTCTAGAAGGAAGTAATGGGTAAAAGAATGACTCATCGTGAGTACCAATGGATCGTGGTAAGTAACCGTGGGAAGGAGTAGGAAAATCTGTAGTCGAGGTGACAGATGGAAACCACGACTTGTTGGAAGGAGGCATGAGTCGTGGTATGGCTCGGGGGAAGGCCCATGTATAGGTCATTAGGGGGAAGTAATAGCAGGATCCAATGGATCATCGTATGATGTAACGACTCGTCCTGTCGAGTCGTAGGATTAGAATTTGAGAAGTTGAGGATTGGCAGGTAATGAAACAGACAGACACCACGAGTCGTGGCAATAGGGCACGACCCATAGGATCAGTCGTTGTCACTGCCAATGCAGAATTTTCAGGAAATTCATTAAGGGTATTTTCATCATTCCTAATTCCTAGGGTCCTAAACTAAGTCGTTTAAGGCTCGAAATGCAGTATTTTATGAGGGAAAAATCTATCGTAGACTCATTCACATCCACGCATACATATTGAAGAGGTTTAGGAGGTGATCAAACTAGATTTCTTCAAGCTTTACTTCAATCTTTCTTTGGGCAATAGAGGAGTGGTAAAATCAGATCTTCTCCAGGTATGTTGGTTTATGAATGGGTGAATCTGTTTACACCCATGCTCAATCTCTCTCTAAATCATAGAAATTTCTATGTTGATTCTATGGGGTTTTAACCTAATGCACGAAATTCCTAAATTCTCTACAGAAGTATGATCTAAATGAGATTTTATTATCGAATTATGAATCATGGGAAAGTTTTACGTTGTTTTTCTTTAAAACCATATTTCAAGCTTTATAAATTTAAATGCCCATTTATGAGAAGTTCATGAAAGTTGAGATTTATGATGAATGTTCATGTATGATGAGATATTAAGGATGAAAACATGTTTTCAAGTTACCCATGTTTATAATCATGTGAAATGGCTCGATCATAATAAGATTTGCGACTATCATTCAGGGATGAGAGGACACACCACAGAAGAGTGTCGAGCTTTGAAAGATAGGATTCAAGAAATGATTGGTGCCAAGGCGATACACCTGAAATAAAAAAATGATGCCCATTGAAGTCGGAGGATATTTTCAGTTTGATCTATTCCTTTATTTGAAAGCTTTTCACTACTTGTATACTGAACTACGTTGGACCTAATTCCCGTTTAAGAGGGATACATAGGCGCCCTTATGGGGTTCGGTCTATATCTTAATAAAATTTCCTTTCTCCTTTCTGGGTACCAACTGGGGCAGAATTTCTGAAAGTATCTCAAAAATTCCATGGATTGAGCTTTTCTACAAAACTAGGGCAGATTTTTGAGGGGACCTCAAAAATGCACAATGTCACATCATTTGAAAGAAAGTCTACGTCATGTTCTATACTGGGGCAGAAATTTTCAGAAGGATCTGAAAATTTCATCAAGACTAAGTCAAGCCAAGGAATTGATTCCCCAAAAGGACGTCTATGGAAAGACGTGACATCCAGTCTGATCATCAAGCTCATGAGATCAGGATAGCAACGGACGAATAGAGGCACAAATCAACCTTTCCCCTTTTAAACTTATGATTTTTCTTTGAGCATAAGTACTAATTTATATCATCAGGATTCACAAGGGTATTCATTACCAATGATAAAGTTAACTACTTAAAGTTCGTCCATGAACGGGGTTAAGCGCTACCATGTTAGTAAGTTACTCAAAGCTGAACAGTGTTTATTTAAAGCTAAGTATTAATACTTTGATTTCTAAATGGGTTAAGCACTACTCTCCAAAATTTTTAAGGGCTAAGAACTACCCTAAATTTTAAGGGATAAGCGCTGCCCTATGGGTTAAGAACTATGCTTAATTTTTAAGGGCTAGGCACTGCCCATGGGTTAAGAAGCCCTAAATTTTTAAGGGCTAAACACTGCCCTATGGGTTAAGCACTACCCTCAATTTTTAAGGGCTAAGCACTACCCTCAATTTTAAGGGCTAAACTGCCCTATGGGTTAAGCACTACCCTCAATTTTTAAGGGCTAAGAACTTCCCTATGTGTTAAACACTACCCTCAATTTTAAGGGCTAAGCACTGCCCTATAGGTTAAGCACTACCCTCAATTTTTAAGGGCTAAGCATTACCCTAAATTTTAAGGGCTAGGCATTGTGCTATGGGTTAAGCACTACCCTAAATTTTAAGGGATAAGCACTGTCCTATGAGTTAAGAACTACCCTAAAATATTTAAGGCTAAGTATTGCCTTCTAAATTTTGATCGAGTTAAGCACTACTCTCTTAAAATTTATTCGAGCTAATCATTATATTTGCAAAATAATACCTTATGCTTATTGACTAATCATTTTTATCCAGTATTTTAAGGTTTGCAGGACACTATTTTGTTATTTAAAGTTACTCCCGTGACATTAAATCAAACTACTACTATGCTACTTTCAAGCTCCTATCGCATTTTTAAAGCCACTGTTTTACTTCTGAGCTACTATTATTGTGCTACGTTCTTTTGATTTCTGGATGGGTTAAGCTTCACCCTCCTAAATTTTAAGGGATAAGAATGGTCCTACTGTTTTGACGTTGTTCGAGTGAGGCATTACCCTCTTAAAATTTCTCAAAGCTACACCTTTATTTTCGCAAAAATTATTCCTATTGGTCTCTTCTCATTGTCATTTATTTATCTATCTAGTTATCTTCAAGATCTATCACTTTTCACCGCACTTAGAAGAACTTCTTGTTTTCATTTCGATTCAACATTTCACCTTTCAAATTAACCCTCATTCTGATATTAACGTATTAACAATTTCATCTATCTCTATATTCTCATCATTTCATACTCTTTTTGTTCCTTATTCAAATCTTGTATTATCAGGTTGCTTTAAAAATCTCGTTCGTTCCTAAATCTAGAGCTACACGCGGCCTGATTCTCGTAAACCCGAGATATGTAGGTGACTTGATACCAAAGTCTCGGTCACAATTTTCCACAACTCCTAGGCCGTTTTCTTTTAGTTCCATCGAGATCATTCCACAGTTGGATAAAATTGGCCACTAGGTCAATATTCTTTGCTCACCAATTCATCCTTCATGCCCGAGCAAAGAAGGAGCAGTTGTTGACACCCAATTTTGACCTCCCTAGGACCCGCATAAGCTTCTTATATATGTATATTTTATTTACCTTTTTTATGCAATTGTTCAGATTGCGTTCATATTTTTCAAATAATTTATTATCATAATTCTTGCAAAAATTATTTTAATTTACGTAT